>JAVQJD010055740.1:0-19636 GCA_036023655.1 Nannoperca australis
TTATATAAAAAACAAATTCGTGGTGGTTGCCCCCCCCCCCCCCCCCCCCCCCCCCCCCCCCCCCGACATACATGTAGATTAATAGGAGCATAGCACACTTTGCTGCTAAGAGTCATAAGTATATATAGTATATTTGTCCTGACATAAGTGGGAATGGTAATGTTTAATAGTTATTCTAAATTGTGCATATCTTAAGAGACCCTTTGAAAAAGTTAACTGAAATATAATTTTTACTTCAGTGTATTACCTTTCAGTGCATCTGAATGATCATTTAGAATATGAGGTTCATAGATTATCCAATTTTCTCAAGGAGCCTCATACACTTATCTTTGCAGTTATGTTAGTTGTTTCAGCACCAAAGAGCCATGATGGTCCCTGAGAACACAGTGAAGTCTGTCACTTTGAAAACAGCCATATCACATCAGTTCCAGGTTCACAAAACAGGGAATAAATTCAACATTCCTTATTTTTAATGAAAACGTACATTCTAGCCTGAATTCAATTGTTTTAAATGTTTTTTTTTACATTACTGCACTACTGTTTGACAAACCTGCCTAACGGAGATATTATTTGCACTGCTCTGTAATGTGTAAGTTGTGACACTGAAGAAATGTAATGGGAAAACTGTCCTTTTTCCCCCCGTTTCATTTACAATTCTTTTTGTTTTTCTCTCTCCTTTCATCTGTGGAAAATGTACAAGTTCATAAACATTATGTAACCATGAATCAGACAACATGAAGTATTTGAAGTTAGGTTTGTTCATAACACTGGTTTATTGTGATGCAAGATACAGTACAACTTTGATGTCAAATTGAATAAAAATCAAAACGCATTCTCATTTTCCTGGTTCATTTGATTTCAGTGTCATCTCAGCTTCTCGAAATTTCAGTATAAGTAATGCACACGTTGTATTCAGTCTAAGTTCTGTTATTCTCACTATATTTACAAATCAAATTCAAGCCCACCATCCAGGCATGGATATAGTAATAGACAAATGCAAATAGTGCTAGTTCAGTCACTCAAAAATCTTCACAGGGTCTCAAACAATGTATAGCATTTTGTAAGAACTGCCACAATTTGTCAGTCTGGTTTAATGATGCTGCCGTGTAGCAGCAGGTATGTTCAGTTTATAAAATAGTTCATTAGCCTGGGGTAATAAGCCTACAAACCCAAGCTATTGCAACTTCTGCTAAGCATTCAGGACATAAATCACCTCACTTCTGTCACAAAAAGTAAATAACTGACTAAGTGTTGTGCTCCAGCTCCTTGCATGTAGTTACTTGACAGTAGCTATTTGTGAAACACAACTTCAAATGTTAAAATTGCATTTAAAACTTGAGCTCAATACATTTCCCACTCCTCTGGAGTATCTACCCTGACAAGTGTCAATTGATCAGGTTTTGTTTTGGCAAACTAGAACTACGACAGAGCATAGCCTAGAAATGTCACATTACGTCAAATATTTCTTAGATCCGCCCGCAGGATATGTTGACATTGAAGATGAAATTATGTAAAAAATAAAAATAAGTAAAATAATGTGACTTTTATTTAACCTTTGAGTAATGTATCAATTGAAAACAAAATTTGAGTTCTATGCCTATAGCAGTATTTATATTGCTAGATACTCAGATGATGAAAGAAAGATGTAATGTCAATCAAATGCAGTCTTGTGCACCAGAGTTGAACATATAGTATAAATGATCAACATTAAGGGAATTACTTTAAAAGTAAAAAAACTGGTGTAGAACATAAGACAATTTGAGCATCTCACTAAATTATCATTATCAGCTTGTTTGTGTTTTACAGGGCAGTCGTAAACCAGCAACATTTCATAGTCAGTTCATTTTGGTTCACAAAAATGAACTCTTAACATAATGTGGTCAAACTGACATCTTTAATAACGTCACCTTGAGTTTGTTGATATATTTTAAGTATTCAGTGTTCAAATAATTTAAGACCATTGCAATGGCATCAAATCATCACAAACAGCATCAAATGTTACTCAATCTTAAAATCACGTACAACACACTGAAATATGTATTTAGGTTAAGTCAGTCAGAAGGCAAATATTTCACGATACTTCAACTCATGTTGGAATGTGCTTGTGCAGCAAACCTCTTCAGTACTGTTAACCTAGATTTGGAAACTGGTGTGGAGAAGGCTGTGACGAAACTTAGAGCAGAACGCATTTACGTCTTTTCTTAGGTTCAGGAGGCTCCAGGGCAGCCAGTATTGCCTCATCAAACACATTCTTTAATCCTTTCTGTGGAAATAAAATATTAATATTCAAAAACAGGGCTGTGTTCCATATACAAATTAACATCTTCAGGGAACTAATTGCAAAAGAAGGCTGAGTGGAAATGGAGCAGGGCGGTCAAAATGTTTCCTTTATTCAAATAACATACAAGACTCTCTTCATGATCAAGTTGTCTAAGTAAAGACAAAAGCCCATGGAAAATGTTGGTGCTGCAGTAGAAAACAATGGTATTACTGTATAAGACAGAATGTAGCATAAATACTTTGTAGGGTTCAACTGATGCTGAAGAGGTCAATACTGAGATAATAACAATGTCAGATCAACAAAAACAAACTCAGTTATGTAGCTACACAGAGTTGCGCACAAGGTGCTGACAACAGAAAGAAGAACTGGCTCTTGTCTGAATTGGCACTCTTGTCATATCAGGCAGCATGGGTAATTGTGATTAGGCCAAGTTGAAAAGAAAGCACACATGAACAGAAGGAAAAAAGGTAATGGGCACAAAGTTTTAAAGAGCGTTGTGGTTATTTTAGTGACGGATATCTCTTTACAATGAGTAAGCAGCAGCCGATCGAGAAGCAAAGCAAGATGCAAGACATCAGAACAAACAGCATTTTCTCTTTCTTTGAGTTTCAGGGGGCTCTAAAGCGGCTAAGATAGCCTCATCAAATACGTTCTTCAGTCCTCGCTACAGAAAGAGGAAAAGAAGGGAGAAAGACAGGCACACAAGTGTTAGATGGAGTTTTTAGCCAAATGCTGTTAGCAAAAGACAAGGCAAAGTATTTCCACCCTGGTTAGGAAACTGACACTTAAAAACACATGCTTGCCGCACCGGCTTTAAGTGTTGTTTAACGGGAGGTCTTACCTGTGTTAGGGCTGAGCACTCAACATATTTGACTGCCTTAAGGTCACGAGCAAGCTTTTCCGCCGTCTCAGGGGTGATTGGCTTCTGTTTGTTCTTGGCTAGCTTCTCCACTGTGGAGGGGTCATCGCGCAGGTCGATCTGAGTGCCTACCAACAGGAACGGGGTCTTGGGACAGTGGTGGGTTATTTCGGGAACCCACTGGAGAAAGAAAACAAAGACAAAACACTCATCAGATATTGGGAGATAAAGTGACAGGGAGAAGAGGGGGTTAAATGTTTTTCGATAAAGGGGAAAAGTAATTAGGACGATCATTAGGTAACAAATAACCTTTAGTGCCATGGTGCCAAAATCATTTAAGAAAAGGAATGACCCTATATATTTATCAGTTGTAAATGTGTCTTATGCTATGTCATTTGTCCACAAAAAATTAATATATTTAAATATATATTCTAACCAGCATGACCAGAACTTGATTAGAGGCCCATTGACGAAAAAGGATCTAGTCTGGCAGATATTTGGGGAAATTTAGCATATCAGCATGCACAACTGGATTATATTCACAAGCCTAACATTCATGTTTAGTTTTTTAATAATGTGAAACAGTTTCACAAGGCTACAGTCTTAATAGTTTTCATGTTGATTTACTTTCTTACCTGGATTTTTTAAATAGCCTATTTAAAAAAAATAGCCTTTTGCACTTGTATTTAGATCATTAGCTGCGATCGTAGCATCCTGTACAATTACATTTCAGAAATGCCTTTCAGTGTGTTATGATAGCAAGGAGGGGAATACTGACCAATATGCTGCATTTAGACTGAGCACTCTAATTAGCAAATGCTAATTCTTTTTATTTTTTGTTTAAAATGAAGAGTGTCCGATGAACCATTATATACAGTTACCATATACAGATACTTTTCATACCGTCTACTCAAATCAGTTTCTGCCTGTTTCAGTAGTTTGTCAACATATCAACAAAAATCCACAATGTTTAACAATATTTCAAGCAGCAAGTTGTTACTCAATTTATTATTCCCCTATACTACTTTACAATGCTCCAATCACTTAATAATACAGAGCAGAGTACTATTTTGTGGAGTATGCCATTAAGCCAGTTTACATTTGCAGGTGGGCAAGTCAACTTCTTTTAGACCAACACTTTGTTCTCACCTTTTCTTTAACATTCTCAAACGAGGAAGGTGAAACAACTGAGAAACAGACTAAGAAGACATCGGTCTGTGGGTAACTTAGTGGTCGTAACCGGTCATAATCCTCCTGACCTATAAAAAGAGAAAGAAATAACACCACAAATGAACTTACCATGTGGCAGACTAATAGCTGTACTTAATTCAATTAGGAGTGCCATTAAATTCAAAGAGTAAAACATAATCTTACCTGCTGTATCAAATAAGCCAAGAGTGTATGGTTCACCCCCAATCATTACAGTAACTGCATAGTTGTCAAAAACCTGTGATAAAGAATGAATGACATGTCATAGTCCCTCTTCAAGAGGATTTTTTACTTTCTTAACCAAAACGTGACTAACTGCGTGAACTTATCTGACTGCGAAACACACCAAACATACTTACCGTTGGTACATATTCAGAGGGGAATTTGTTGGTGGTGTATGAAATCAATAGGCAGGTTTTTCCCACTGCTCCATCACCCACCACCACACATTTGATCGTCTGCATCGCTGTGCTTTCTGGTTCTGCTGATAATCACGTTGGCTGCAGGGAGAGGTTATAACTCATTAAGACATTTGATATTTAAGGTTTGTATTAACATTGGCCCTCTAATAATTTTATGTAAGAGTTATCGAAGTGTCACACCCCATCATCAAAACTGTCTAACAGGCTAACGTTAGCTAATGACAACGTTACTCAACTGCTTACTCATTTAATAGCCTGGCTAACTTTAGTATTTGTAGAAAAAAAAGAACCAATCGCGCAGTGTGACACTATATAAGTTAATTAAAAAACGCGTAACGGTACTGAAAAATGTACATTTGTTTGTGTATCGGTTAGCGAGCTAAGCTAGCACTAGACAATGCTAGCTACTTAGCTAGCTTAAGAACCAGCCGTCTAACGACAGCTTGTAAACTAACGCTGGCTTAGTTGCTGTATCCGAGTTCAAGCTAAATAGACGAAGCATGAAACCAATATCCGAACTTGTATTTGTAATATACCTGCACACAGAGATGATGTCAGAAAATGTTTGAGCTACGTACCGATGTTCCTCCGTATACCCGCTATTTAACGTTAGCTGTATGTTTCGCCGGGCGTTGGCACCAGCGAGCAGCAACTTGCTACAGTCAGTGAGCAGCTAAGCTTCCCAGTCCCGACTTCCACTACAATTGTCAAGCTAGATAGAATATTACCGGACATTACCTTCAAAGTAAAACATTAAGCGTGCATTGCACAATGTGACGCAACATAGTATATACAAATATGTCCAGATTGAATCCACAGTTGTTAATTTGAGGTCTTTTTTTCACCGTATGTCATATTTATATCATTTATTCAAACGAGTCTTCATTTGTTTCCCACTTGGGCTTTTAGTTTGAAAGCTGGCTTTCTCTAGTAATGGTGGCTGCCTTGATACGACTTAATGGGAGAGGTTCCTGCAGCAGAAGTGGTGACATCACCTCCTAAACCCCTTACACCTTGCGTCCTCACCTGAATCTGGGCTCTACCACTTCCACAGTACATCTACAGGCAGAAGGCATGCATTCTGTGCCTTAACGCGAGGATTGATATATAGAGGTTTGACAGAGATTGATAAGAAATATTTAGTGATTTGGGTAACAAACACGTTGTTTGTATTCATTTAAGCTGAATAAAGTAATACATTGGCCTGCAGAAAAATATAAAAACCCGTAGAATACAATACAATAGTCCAGAATTCAATACTACATCATTAAAATGCTCTTTTGTTGATGTTGACACTAGTTTTGTTGTTTGTATGTTTCCTCAATCCTATGATATGTTTTGAAGCCCCAGTTACTTTGCTATATGCCCTTTTGTGGAAGACATGTTCACACAGTCACAGTAGGAAATGCACAGGTATAAGTAAAACAATAAATGATGGCTGAATTTCATTTAGCTGCTTCAGTTTTGGGGTCCTGGTGTTTCGCATCCTGGCTCACTGTCACACTTTCATGTTTTACTGGGACACTTGAATATAACTGAACCACTGTCAATGTTATTAGTAACACATGCACTTCACCATTTAGTCAAAATATCTGCTGTGAAGAATACCTCAAAGGTGTCTCTAATGTTTTGTCCACTCCCATTTATATACACGAGGGTGAGTATTAAAAACAACCTATAATGCGATCCAATACATTACATGCCTCTCAAAAATGCAATCTAATGCAGGGCAATTGCATTAGATTGTACAGGTGTGCTCAATAAACTGTTAATATATGCTGTTCTCTGAAAGTAAAGACCCGCAGACACAATTGTCCACCATCTTGCAGCTACAATCAGCAGCGTAATGAAATCTGCTTGACAAGGATCACAAATCACCACTACCTCTTTTAGAGAATATAATATATAACACTTTCTGGGGAATTTGAATATAATTTAGCTTTGATTCTAACTGGAAGTCACCAGTTTGCACACATTGAGAGAAACACACTCCATCTCATCTGTAGGTATTTTACCTCTGTGATCCTTTCTTAAATTTACAAAGAAATCATGAAGAGGTTTTATTATGCATGGTATTCAGATCTTTGGAGTCTGACACTGACCCCTTGAAACAGGTGGTGAAATGTAGAAAGAATACCAACCTCTATGATCGTCCATATAAGAGCTACAAATAAATGAAATAGAAGCCAAGGCTCAGTTCCCCAGAGGTGCTAATTTTAAGCTGCTTGGGTATTCAAAAGTTGGGCCCAAAGTTATCTCAGGCCCTGGTGCTGAAATTAATGAGGGTAATGAGGTTCACTTGATTTATTTTTCAATTTTATTCACACACTGATAGTGTCCAGTGGAGGAATGATTTTATAGCCCCAGTATGAATGTTTCATAATTCATCCATGATTCAAAATCTTGCTCTTTACTGATAAATGCTTGAGTTTTGAAGTTGAAATTGTTCGTGTGGCCGTAGTTTCCTTGCAGTCTTTATCTTCCACGCAGCGATATGTGCTGATACCAAACAACACAACATGGAAATAAAGAGAATCCAACGTAGAATCACCCACCAACTAGTTAAAACAACAACAACAAAAATTATTGGGTTTACAATTATTTACTTTTGTTGTACGGGGCATGTACTTCATATGTTTATTATGAACTTGTTGTTAATGTTTTATTAATATGTCACTCAACGACAAAATGAAAATTACAGTACATCCTCACCCTCTTTCACCTTGTGTCATCAGTGATGAATTGGCTGGTGTGGTTGTTGTCACTGAAAATAACACTTTGCATTAAAAATCATCAAATGACATATACTGACTGATCTGTGCTGTCTCCTAGAAATTATATTTATATATTACCAATATTCCTTGATTAAACATCACATGTTGACATGCCATATTATTGCCATATTATTATTATATGAGAGCAAAACTTAAACTGTCATAAAATGATTTAATGTTTTGAATGAAATTATGTAAAAATAGGTCCAAGACTTTTCCCTAACAATAGTAAATAAAAGTTCACAATATCTGCATACTTATCTACATTGCAGACACATAGAATGTACAAACAATAGTAACAGAACACAGACCCATTGACTACAACTATCTACTGCAAAAAGAACCTGGGGCTTTTATTGGAATATATTGGTAGGATTGTCTAAATACTGTTTCAAATTAGGAACTAATTCGGAATCTTTTATCCATAATGTGAAAATTTGTCTTTGGCTTTACCACACAACATTAAAACAACACAATTCTTTCAGTAAATAACATGATTTTATTTCAAGTTTATTAGAGTTTGGCCTACACGTTATAAGGACTTTTGTCTTTCTGGGTCAGAACCAAATCAATGCTCTGAAAGCAGGAATATAAAGAAGTTGCAGTAGCATTGTATTGCATTTGATGAAGCGTCTGAGCTACCTGTGTGGGAGATGAGAAGCCTGACACCAGTGTAGACGTTCCTTCCAGCTCTGGCGATGACACACCAGTACATATCTTCATCACTTTCTCTGAGAGAAGTCATAGTTACAGTGAAGACTCCTGCCTCCTTATCATCAGCAATGAAGCTTCTGTCACTATCTCGGTTCTTGGGTGTCTTCACCACTATGGTACACAGCTCATATATTGGTCCTTTGCACCAGTACTTTGTGTGATTTCTGAACTGATGGTCGTACTGACAAGAGACTGTCACCGAACCTCCGTATGCTGCTGCTACCACCTCCAGGGCCGACAGCTGCGCTGAGTCCACTGCATGCTTTGCTAGCCAGAAGAGACAGAGAACCAGAGCTGCAAAATGCAAAACATATAATATAATTGTACTTTTTAAGTTACTCTGCCATTACACAGCAACAGTAGTTTAAACAGTGTATATTACCGTTGAAGAAGATCCCTGAGGTTCTCATTATGGGAATGGAAAGAACCATGTGAAGCAGAAGTGTTTAACATTTAGAGGCTTCCTCTTATTTTTCTCCTGTTATGCAATACAGGTGGTTTCTGAGAAACCTGGGTGTTGCCTAAAGACTTTTGCAAAGGCCTGTGTTTATATGGGAATTACTGTGCTGAGATAGTACATTGATGCTTCTCCTGTGTTTCTTATCCCTGTGTGGAAGAGTGTAGAAGGCCGGTTTATTTACTTAAACAGCAGGTGGCACTAAACACCAGACTGTCAAAGGACATAATATGTTTAGTACAGAATGAGTCACTTTGGGATTTATCCTTTTCTTTTGTGTATTTTAGAAAGCTTGGTGAAATAAGACTACACAGAGAAAAATGAATAAGAATGTTGCACATTCTTTCACAGTCATGCATTACAGCAGTCTTCCTGTTGCTTAACAGAAATCTATCTACCCATCTGTTGTTTTCTTCACAGCTTATCAAGTACAATATATAGCACAGGCTAATCAGACTTTGTAAAATGTTTTGAAAATCGAGTTTGGAGATATAATTTGCTATGGGAGAAACAATATTATTCTTTGCCTCATTGCTTCACATCCTTTGCATTTGTCTAAGTATTTCCTCAGGCTTTTGTTCATTTAATTTGATTCTTTGCCATTTCATGCCACTGTACATTTCTAATGGCTTAATAATGATGTAACTGATGCCATGTATTATCATAAAAGATTATACTCTTTAATTTCTTTTCATGGGCTTCGATATTTCATGTGCATATCACATTCACAGCGTTTGACTTTGCTGTTTTCTGGGGAGCAGGTTAGTCCTGCAGACACGAGTATGACTTTATATGTTTGATTATGTCACAGTTAATCTTTTTATTTTGTTTTTTTGTGTGTCATCTTGATCTTTATTGATTACTTTTTTCTCAGTGACAGCTAACAAATTGCTCTGTTGTGGTATCTGTATAAACAATCAACGCATATATTAAATGGTATCAGTCCAAACTGAAATGGCATTTACAAAAAGTACTAATATATACATGCAGATGTAGCAATTGTAGTAAGAAAAATAAGGAGGAAACTGGAATGTGTTCTTTAAGGTCAACCGACATAGGGAGAAACAGAATTATGTTGGTGGCACATGCACTGGTGGTGTGTAAGAAAGCAGCATCCACTGGCACAAATCTGTGTTTGAAAACCTCTTTTATAGCTATGACTTATTTAACATATTAAACCTATGCATATGATAGTTATATCTCATCACTGTGGCATAGAAATAAGACAGATTAGCTTCTACCACTTATTATAAAACACATTTTAAGTTTGTAAATATTCAGGCTACTGATGAATAAGATCACAGTGAGCATTCTTTTCTTTTAAAGTGAGCAGATGTATAATGTAAGTTCACGTGATATGTGACAGATTAGTCTTTGATTTGTACCTCAGGGAAAGAATTCTCATGTACTGAATTAACTTTTCTGAGATGACAAAATGACCTTGGTAAAAACTTAAATTGGATTGTTTTTCATTTTTAACTAAGAGAATTGTGTGTAGATGAAACATCCCACTTTCTTTCCCCATGACATTTGTTTGACAACTTTAACATATTTCAACACGCCATTAAAAGCAGATTTGAAGGTTGTTTTAGAAAAGCAAATGGCGTTACTTTTGCTTCCAGGCTTTGGATCAACCATGCTATTTTCCGTTGACATCAACATATCTTTCTTCAAATATTACACAAACTGTAAAAGATAAAGTAGGCTGCATAGTAATGTAAGCTAAATGATTAGATAAGTTTTCTGTTTACCACGTGAAATCAAATTCAAAGCAAATCCCTCTTCATGACATTTCACGATCTTCTCATTTCAGCATGATTAGAGTTGTCAAACATATTTATCATCACATATCTGCAGTTTAAGTAGTTTCTCAAAGGCAACTTGCCCGCTGTTTATGTGAGTTGACTTCTAATGTTTCATGTTACCAATGAACAAAGGCAGTATATTTGTTGCATGACATGAAAGGCATATTTGAAAAGATATCATAGGTTCATGCATTTTTGTCAAATCACAAATAAACATCTTTCCTCTTGTTTTTCTGTGTTTCCATGCATAGATATGTCACTTTATACATAGGATTTAAACATTTAAAGGTAGCTTTTTTTCTGATGAGAGCGAAGAATATAACAATTTTGGCAGGTCTGGCCTAATTGGTATAATATAATGTATCTACATCCCAAACAAACATTTATGAGAAATGATTTGTGTTACGTTTATAACAAACTGGAGGCTATTGTCTACATTGTATTTGCTTCAGATTATGCTTGGTTTGGATAAATGAGTCCTTCACACAAGGAGAAAGCGTGCCTGTGGAGAATATGTCTGGAAGCGTGATAAGTAATCACTTGTTACTCCTTAAGTGAGCACATTTGATTATCTTCTCTGAAACAATCTTTTGCAAATAAACACCTGTTTGGCAGGTATCCCGCTATTGTTAAAATGTGTGTATAAAAGTAAGTGCACCTGACAGATGACCTCCTTGTACAAGGTAGTCATGGGCAAAGTACTGTTTGTGACGGGTAAGTCAGTGCTGCTGTATTTTGAAACATTTTTATTTTCTATGAGTAGCTGATGTTCTCCTGTTAATTTGTATTTCCAGGATTTGGATATACAGTATATTGCATACATTTGAGCACTTTTTCCAGGAAATCTTTTTTTGCTCAAAGATAACCATGTAACTATTCATTTTATAGCTCTGGCCCTGCTGCTGCACGTGCAGCTTGGTAAGCAATCTATGGATATGGCATAACCTTTTTATTTTTCTTTACATGGTCAGCAATTGCATTGCATGTGTTTGGTCCATAAATAATATATTTTTCTTTTGAATTAAAGGCTCATCCTTTATACTGTCATGTTACTTCACAAACTGGGCACAGTACAGACCACCTCCAACCATTTATATGCCCAATGACATCGACCCATGCCTGTGTACCCATCTTCTGTATGCCTTCGCCACCATAAAGAACAACCAACTGGCCACCTACGAGTGGAATGATGTGGAGCTTTACAGTCAGTTCAACGGCCTGAAGAACCAGTGAGTTTGAAAAATGCCTGTTTCGATTTTGCAGGAAATAACCCCTATGAAGAATAATAAAGATTCACTAATCACAGTTACAGGGGTGTTTTTAGTTGTCACTGCAGTGTAAAATGTCTGACTCCTTGGCAGGAACGGCAACCTGAAGACTCTTCTGTCTGTCGGAGGATGGAACTTTGGCTCTACAGGGTGAGATCATCTACAGATATTTGCAAACTTGGCACTCTAAACAGTGGAGATCTTCTGTTTAACACATTTATTTTTGTTCCCACATTAGGTTTTCCCAAATGGTGTTGAGCTCTGCCAACCGTCAGACCTTCATTAGCTCAGTCATTTCATTCCTGAGGAAGTATGAGTTTGATGGGCTTGACATTGACTGGGAGTATCCAGCCAACAGAGGAGGCTCTCCTCAGGATAAGCAGTACTACTCTGTTTTCTTGGAGGTTTGTTTGCTATGTCTGGTTTTCTGCTCCATTTCCAGTTCATTGTTTCTCTATATAGTTTAAATAATTTCTTACCTGATAGCAGTATAACTGTTCAAGCCTTTCCCCCAAAATTCATTTGGCCACTGTGCCTTGCTGAGTAAAAGATACATAAAAACACAACAACTCACAACCTGACCATGCTACAAATCATGGATTATGAAAACTGGAGTTCAGATAATACTAAATATTTTATATCTGTCGACATTCAACAGGAGATGAGAGCTGCTTTTGAGAATGAGGCCAAGCAGAGCAACAAGGCTCGTCTTCTAATGTCTGCTGCTGTGGCGGCTGGAAAGAGCAACATTGATTCTGCTTATCAGGTTCCCAAGCTTGGCCAGTAAGCATTTGAAGCAGTATCTGTGGTGTCTCCTATCTCATCCACAGCAACATAATGGGTCACATTTTAATGGAAGAACTCTGAATCTCACCCCTTTATTCTAAATTATCTCTAAATGTTAGCATGGTACCCTCTCCCCTTCTTGTTTTCCACACCCAGGTCCCTGGATATGATCAATGTCATGACCTATGACTTCCATGGCTCTTGGGATCCCATGACTGGTGAGTGCAGTCCCCTGTTCAGAGGCCCTGAGGACCAGGGTGGCTACATCTATTTCAATGTGGTGAGTAATTGAACATACTCATGAACAGAGTTTTAATTGACCAAAATAGGGCATGTCTAAAGAATACACCTATAGTTTCTCTTTAAGTTTTCATCTGCAAGCTTTACCTGCAATTACATTAAAGCATCTACAAAAGCTACCTAGTTCCAGAGCCATGTATATTCAAAATTCCTTTGTTCCAGGACTATGCCATGAGCTACTGGAAGAGCCAGGGAGCCCCAGCTGAGAAGCTGATTGTTGGTTTCCCAACATATGGCAACACATTCACTCTTAGGAACCCTGCTAACCACGGTGTTGGAGCATCTATTGCTGGTGCTGGAACTCCAGGAAAGTACACACAAGAGGCTGGAGAACTTGCTTACTTTGAGGTATGCTTTCTTATTATTGTAATAAAGTAATAAAGTGTAAATGCTGATGATGGTTCAGTGATAGTATGCTTAATAACAGAGCAGCTGGGTTTATAATAGTATTCCAGACTCCAGATGAAGAAGGGAGTGATTTCCTAGGCTGTCATTTATGCATTGCTTTGCAAAATTACAGATCTGTGGCTTTTTGAAAGATGGAGCAACTGAGGTTTGGAACCAGGCCCAGGATGTGCCATATGCCTACAAGGGAAACCAGTGGGTGGGCTATGACAACATGAAGAGCTTCCAGATCAAGGTAAGAGACACTTGTTTTACCATTTGACGAGCCAATCTGTTGGCTGATGTCAATTACCTCTGAGCTAAAAATGTTTCCAAATCTCCATAACCTGTCAAGACTAACATTAAGTATTATGAAATGTGAAAGTTTTCCTTCTGTGCTACAGCAGAATGTGACAGAGGTTAATTTATTAGAATATTTATATTTGCTCCCCCTGTTTCTGTATGTGGGGTCATGCTGCAGTTATCAGCAAAGATTGTGACACGGCCTTCTGCAGAAGTTGTATTTTTCACTTACAAATGCTTTCTACAATGTCCCTTGCTGGCGGTTCATAGGCTGACTGGCTAGTGAAGAGTGACTATGGCGGTGCCATGGTTTGGACCATTGACATGGATGACTACATGGGCACTTTCTGTAACCAGGGAAAATACCCACTGATTAATGTTCTCAAAAAGAGCCTTAATCTGGAACAAGCATGTAAGACCTTTAATTTTATCAATGATGATCAATGTGAAAAAATGATTTTATTAACTAATTAATTTGTGGATTTTTTTCAGCCTGTGCCCCGCCTGCCACTCGACTTCCCCCAATTGCAGGAGTGAGCACAACTACCGGAGGCAGCTCTGGAGGAAGCTCCAGTGGCGGCAGCTCTTCTGGCGGCAGCTCCTCTGGTGGCAGCTCCTCTGGCGGCAGTTCCTCGGGCACCAGCGGCATGGACAGCGGGTTCTGTGCTGGAAAGGCCAGCGGCATGTACCCAGACCCAACTAACAAGAACCAATTCTACAACTGCAGCAACGGCAGGACCTACTTTGAGAACTGTGCTTCTGGTCTGGTCTTTGATAGCTCCTGCTCTTGTTGCAACTGGTCCTAAAGCTAAAGTTATAGATTGACTGCTTAACTGTCCAACAAAAGCTGGATGACTCTGTTTTACACTTGTTCTTAGTTCTCAGGGGCCGACTTCTCTGAGTACAAAGTCCTTCCTTCCACATTGGATGTTTAACAATGTAAAACCTGAGGCTGTCCTCTTGAGTAGTTCATTTTGAAAGCAAAGAAAATAAACAGTTGAATTGTTGCTGGTGTGTTGTATGTATTCACATATTTTTCTTTGTTGTCGATTAGAAAATGCAGTGTGAGAATTGTCTCTGTAACAATCAAAACTACACAATGTTCACCATATCACTATAACTGTTTTAATGCACATATTATAGTATACAAATGTCCAATTATATGAAAACAAAAGATTACAATTAAAATGACAAACAGGAAACAATTAAAACTGAAAAACAGTGTCAAGTATTTTACAGGAAATCATTCTCATAATCCTTGTATTGTAAATGTCAAACCCTGATGCTAAATAAAACAGAACACCAATACACCGTCCATGATTTACAAGACAGAAAAATGATCTAAGGGTTTGAGCTATAACCTTCAACCGTAACACTATTGACTTTGCAAATACCATGTCATATCCAGCAAAATAAAAGACGATGATGGATTGTTGTAATACTTCCCCTACAGTGGAAGGACAAAACACAGCTGCTGCCCCTCTCAGCTGCTCTCTTTGTCCTCTTTTTGTTCTGTCTTGGCAGGTTCATTCTGCTCTGTTGCTGGTTCCTCCACCATGGCTGACTTTTTCGTCATTCCTGTTAGGATGCAGGGGGAGTTGGGGTGGGGAATGATGAGCATAAAATGAATGTGAACAAACATTCAGCAGCAGTGTATGAGGGGGCTGGTTGATACTGTACCTGTGAGGTAATTTCTGTGCATTCGATGGAACAGCAGGAGACCAATGAAGAGGAAAAAACCAATGCAGGCAATTATCATTCCACACAGCAGGAAGCTGTAGCTGCCTTCAGTCTGGATAATCTGGGGATGAGATGCAGTAGCAACATTAAACCATTGAACATGAATCTAAATCTCCACTGGGCTTGTTTTTGCAATTACTCTATAAGCCTATGGCTCTACTTCTGTACACAATTTTTCTATAATAATGAAGATACTCATTAAACTTACTGAGCCAATCAGAACCTGCATTACCATCTCCCCCATTCCTCCAGCTGTCACAAGAAATGATGTTGCACATCCTGCAAAAAGAAATAAATGTGTTATGTCCTCTCTTTGTATTGATTAATTACGGTTATTTTTTACGGTGCTATAAACACTCAATCATACCCCGATAATCAAGGATGTCTTCAGTATGGGCTAGCATACAGGGGGATATGCTGCTGAGAAAAAGCCCACATAAACAGGTCCCGACAAACAGAAAGATGCTGCTGGTGTAGAAAATAAGCAGCATCAATACAGTAACAGTAGTACCTGCCTGTAAAAACAAAGAAAAGAGAGAATTATCAATGATATCATCAAGTGTTTGACCTTTTACTTTCATTGTGTATGTCTCATACTGTGAATGTTTTATTGGTCTTACTAGGTTGAACATGAGCAGTCTCATAGGCTGGAAACGGTAGGAGAGAGGAATGGACAACAGGCGTCCAGCAGTGATTGCTGCCCAAAAAATACTGGGCAGGTAACCTGCCGTCTTATTAGGGAGTGACATAGGTGATGCCACACCGTAGGTGTACACAAAGCCAGCGTATCCACCCTGAAAGGAAAAGGAAAATTCTTTCATGCGCTCTGCATTCTGTGTTTAATGTCAGGCAGATTTTGTATGCCTTCATAAAATTTTATGTGGGACACAGCAAGTGAAATGCACATCATATTATTTATCTGCACTCCTCACTCACCACAATACCATCAGTCATGAAGAGCACCATCCCACTAAGGATATGAATCATGAAGAAGGATACTGGCAGCCTGCTGAGGTTATCATTCTGACAGCAGCTAAAGATACCCCCATGACCTGTAACAAATGACAATGCAATGATTGTAGCACACAAAATGGCATTTATTGTGATTTCTTTTTTCATCTAAACTATGAATCCCATATAATGATCACTTCTTCCACGTCTTTACCTCCAGCTTCATGTTCCTTCTGCTCCACGTCTGGGCCATCGACCCCCTGCTGGCTCTCCATTGCTAATTCATCTTTGTCCAGAAGATGAGGAGTGCTGCCAGGGAAACATGGGATCAGCTGCTCCCGATACATCAGGAACAGGACTGCAATGGGAATGGGCAGCTGACGGTGCACAAATAATATTTGGCTTTTTTAACTTTACTGTCACTTTCAACAATTATCTGAAACATCACATTAAGAAGCTATGAAAAAAGAAACACCTCTCCTGCACATCTACTACTGTACATCAGTATCTTACATTAATAAGCGCCATGATCCAGAAGGCATAGTGCACACTGGACTCTTCCTCTTCCCCTCCCTCATGGGGCTGGTGGCTCTGAGTTATGTTGTGCTCAGCAAACGGACTGTTTCTCAGCATGTTCCTGAAATGATGCATGATCTTAGTCCCGTTCACTGTGTGATTCCAGCAGTCCTTCTCTGAGAGGAAAGGATCTGCAATCAATGGGCTCACCAGGGCTCCGAACCCAATGAAGAAATAAAGTGTCTGTAAATATGTAGAAGACAAAGGCCATAGACATGACTTACTATGTTTTTCTATTACATAACTTGACAAAATACCCCTACAGTACACAGTGTGGAAATTGCTTGCTAAATTACTTTACATTATACTATCTTATGTCTGAATGTGCTATTAATTATTTATTGAATGTCAATGCTATCATGCCAGTATTTCTACAGATAAGGTACAGGTACTACAGGCGTTTTCACCTGTAAGAAAACAGCAGAATCCTTCTGATAGATGGTCACCAGCTGGATGCTAGCCATGGTCTCAATAATGCCCATCGCCAACCCAGACACAGCCATGGCGATGGCAAGCAGGAGAACATTATGGCACAGAGGGATGATGGCAAATATTACAGAGATGATGAGAGCAGAGACAAATAAGGCAGCTAGAGCACTGAACAACCTTTAAGAAAGAAAAGAGACAAATACAGTTATACTGACGGTCATTCGTTTTCAGATTATTTATACACACCAAACACCTTGTGTGTCTGGAGGATAACACTTCATGATGCTTACGTCCTCTTAAAAACACCACCAAGAGAGTTGCCAATCAACAAGCAGAACTGCTGAGAAAAGAACACCCAGGTAATCTGACTAAGTGTTGACTTTGTTTGACATTGCAAGTCCAAAATTGTAGGTCCAAGGAACGCAATGCAGAGTCCAAAGCTGAAGAAAACACTCCAGTAGGTCAGTGTGTGATGGGCATTCCTTTTAAACAGAGTTACGATCCGCTCATCCACAAACATCTTGGGAACAATAAAGATACCTCAGTGAAACAGCCTGCCAGCGATTTGTTTTACTGCTAAGTGTTACAATCTCAGTATGTGACAGCAGCTTTGTGAAGTGTTGTGGATGTTTGTTGTAGTGCAATGGGTTTCTTGATCTCCTTTAAAGCTTTTAGCTCCCTCCTCTTTGGATTGCTTAACTGAAAAATTATATCCTCTTGAGTTAATGGGTAAAGTGGAGAATTTTCCAACAATAATATGACCATTTGAATTGTGTCAATGATTAGCAATGACAAAGAGTGTGTGTTGAAATGATACCAGAAAGCGTGCATTTATATGTCATGGCACTGCCAACCCTATCAATGGACAATGTATAATTCAGGAAGGAATGATGCATCATGGACAGGTTGTCTTTTTTTCCCCACATGTGTAAAACCCTGCAGCACTTATTACAAAAGAAGCTTGGACGTAAGAAATTACATAATGTGCTATTACATGTAATTCAAATACAGATACAATTTTTTTCTTTTTTAGAATTCTATTATATGAGAAGTTAGGTGTGACTGCAACATAATTTAATAATTTATAGTTATGAAATCTGTCAAATTTATTTAAAAACATCATCCCTCTTTCTTTGTACTGTATGTTACTTTATTTTAAATCTGGCACACATGGGCTTGTTTTTCATCAGTAAGAAATTCAATTCGAATTTTTTTTTATTGAACCATTTACAGTACATCACTATTTAACATGCCCAATATTACATTTAGGCATTTAGAAGACGCTTTTATCCAAAGCGACTTCCAAATAAGAGTTTTACATAAAGTGCATAGAACCGTCGAAAACAACAAGATGTCGTATCAAATAATATGAGGGCTGGTGATGAATCACAAGTGCTATAGGCATATATAAAATCGAAAAGAGTATTAAATCTAGGAACAGATTATGTCCGTTCATTATCAATCACAGTACAATCAAGCTAGACCTGGAGCAGGAAATTATCCGCTGTTCCAAGAGCTTCTGTTAGCTCTGCTGCTGCTGTTGGCCACCTCAGTGAATGTTGTCATTTACATATTTTACACAAAATTGAGATGGCAAAACGGTCTATCCCAGCTGTTCCTGTGTCCAGACTGGTACTGATGAACTGAATTAGCAGGCTGGATCTGGCAGCGCAGGGACCAGGTCCTATAATGAGAGAGCTGAGACTAAATCAGTTGTGGCTGGTTGTTGGCTGAGGCTGTTGTGGAACAGTTTGTGTTTCTCTTATCTGCCTTTAAAAGACAAACTCACTCTCCCCCCACATACACACCCCACCCCGTGTGTCTTTTATGTGCATGTGTCTGTTTTTAACTGACAGACGCTGTAAGAGTAAGCACACTGTCACCATAGCAACTCAGGTGTGCCTTTATGTTTTCACACATGCTGTCTGAAAGTGATCGCATCCTACTAAACCAGGGGTCGGCCACCCGCGGCTTCGGAGCCGCATGCGGCTCTTTCATCCTTATACTGCAGCTCTGCGTGGCTTGGGAAACTAAATAATAATAATTAAAGTATTTAATTGAAGTGTATTTTATTTGTTGGTTCTTTTTTTTTTATTGTAGTTCTAAATTCGAAGATTTTTGTGATCTTGAAATATTAAAATAAAATTATATTTTATTATTTTTCGTCGCTCAAAATAAGCGTCACACTCGCGGAAGCCGGTATACCCGCCAAAACGCCATGCATTTATCAAGACTTTCATCCTGTCGATCTTCGGATCCACATACATATGTGAGCAGCTATTCTCCACCATGAACTATGTTAAAAACAAACACCGCTCACGCCTCACAGACGACAGCTTCCAGTCCTGCGTTAAGATGAAAGTGACTTCGTACAGACC
>JAVQJD010055741.1:0-26088 GCA_036023655.1 Nannoperca australis
ACTTGCTGTGGCCCGTCACTGTGTCTGAAAGCATCCTGTAATCTGAGTTTCTTCCTCTCCTTGCTTGTGTTTTGTCAGCCCCGGAGCAGCCAAGCTGTAAGGCGCTGTACGACTTTGAGCCAGAGAACGAGGGAGAGCTGGGCTTCCGCGAGGGCGATATCATCACCCTGACCAATCAGATCGACGAGAACTGGTACGAGGGCATGCTGAACGGCCAGTCGGGATTCTTCCCTCTCAACTATGTGGAGGTCCTTGTTCCGTTGCCACACTAATATAAAGAGGGCAAGCGAGCCGAGGAGGAGGATGAGGAGGAGAGAGCAAGTAGAATTAGGAGAGAGTAAGGAAAGTGAAGCAAAGCGATGGTCCGCAGAATATTCATTTTCACCTTCTGCTCCAGCGTCATCATCACAGACGAGCACTTTGTTGTCATCTGGAGTTCTGGAGAGGATGGTCACATTTCTAAGTCCAGACCAGATTATCAACCTGTTCCACCCAAAGGTAAAAGGATCTCAGATGGACACAAAATATCATTATCCGTTATCTGGCAGTCAGAAACATTTCTTGAGGACTACCTAATGACATTTATAAGCAATATTTTTTTTTTTACCACAAATTACTGCTATGGTAAAGACAGTTCGTATTTAATCTGGTGATTATGACGATTGTGGTGACACTTTCGTATCATCCTTTCTGTGTGGCTTCAGTCTGTTTTAAAGCTCAGGTCGGTCACAGACTGAACAGTCAGTTTTCGGACTGAAGAGTAAACATCATGTGTAACTTGACAGGATATTATCCTCATTTCAATACTGAAACCCTTGTTTGTGCCTCCCAAACGGACCGGAGCTCATCTGTTGATGCCACCTGCTGGCGAGACAGAGAATTACTTTTACCTAAAAGTGGAACTACACATGGCAAGAAATTAAGTATAACTAGCTGTATCTAAAAAAAGAAAAAATACTGTGTTCACATTTTTAATGAGAAACATGAGCCAACGTTAGCCTCAGATTTGTGATTTACACCGTTTTCAGGTTTTCGCCTGTTTGTAAATCTCTTTTTAAAAGATCAGTGTCTAAGCTGTTCACTGATGATAGCTTCAGAAGACAACAGGCCAGATACAGCGGTTTCCTTGTATTGTTTCAGTATTTGATTTATGTTAGTCTCAACCTATTGTGGTAGTTTTAAAAGTAGAACTTCTTTACTGAATATGTGAGAACATGTTGTAATTGCACCTTGGTCCTCAAATGAGATTGACGTGTGTGACAGACTTACTCCACCATTACACACAGACCCAAAGTTAAATGCAGACGTTGCACCTTTGTCACTCACGGGAGGCGTGTGTTTGTTGTCTAGAGATGCAGAATTATTATTTGTTTAGTGGTTGTCTGCTAGTCCGTTCAAGAGGAGACAGAGCCAAAAAGACTTTATAAAATGCAACAGAAACATATCGCTCGCTTGTTAAACTGCTAACTATTCTGTAACGCAGCCATATATTCTTTTAGCTGTGGGCCTGTTTGTCTTAGCATGCTAAACCTTTCTTTTATTTGGTATATTTTTACCCATTTTCGGTGCCTGATTAGATAACGCTGCTGGCAGCGACTCAGTCTTTCATATTCATGACTAACTGTCCCACTATTTCTGTCTGATCTCATGTCTTTGACAATGTGAAACTCGTGTGCTTTGAAACGTATGAGACTGATTCTGATGACTCAAAATGGCTGTGATTCGATTTATCTGTTAGTCCACCGGGCTGATGTAGACAGGTGACGTTTTTGTTCAGTTCACCTATTTAGACAAGGCCGGATCCTTGTTCTGGATTTAGCCCAAGTCCACACCTGCAGACGGAGTCCTGTCCAACATACACTGTACAGTATGAGGGAAAGGCCTGGAGTGAAAGGGAAAACATCAAGGGAAAATAAGTGTAAGCTGTCCATTTGACTAATTTGGAGAACTTTTGTTACCAAACATGAAACCGTACCAAACTGTTATCGTCAGTCCAGCTGATTTTGAATTGTCTCGGGGGGGAGGGGTTTAATTGTGAATGAAAAATGTGTGCTCTTTTACTTTGTTTGCCGTGTCTTTCTGCTACATTTCCCCCTCTTCCTCTCTGTGTTTGTCCATCACTCCACGCTCAACACTTCCCCTACTCCTGAGTTTGGTCTAATATGTTTACATCTGTTACCACATGTATCACGTTCAGGGCACAGTTAAAAGACTGTAGCAGGTGCTGTCTGCATCACACTGTTATCAAAGAAAAGTTCTTGCTGATTTGTTTTAGTGCCTTTGGAAACAAAAGAATGGGAAAGTACTGCAACTAACACAGCAACCAAAACCTAACCTAGCTACTTAAGACAATGGTCAAGAATTTCCTTTTCTACTTTTGGTTTTTATTAGTAGCCGTTGGCACTTTCCTGTGTAAAGATGAAATGCATGTGTGCACATTTCTGACACTACAGGCAGTTTCCTGGACACGTGTTGTTTAGACTAATGTGAGGTTTATCAGCAGACCACCAGTGGAAACTGTTTTTATGTAGGTTTTAATCCATGTTTGAAAGAATTGTCCCACTTCCTTGTTTTTAAAGGGCTATGTATTTGTTTAATCAGTCTTAAATGCTCCTTTGAACATCATTAAATCATTATGGCTCTCTATAGTATTATTTTTTATATACAAGATCTTAAAACATTTAAATTAATCTTTGCATGTAGTCCTATATTACACCCTGTAAAAGTATGTCTTAGATTTAAGTTGCCTTTTTACTTTTGTTATGAGTACACAACTTAACCGCAATGTTTTGCCTTTTTATTATCAGAGTATTTGTACGTGCTTCTTTCTTGTTCCCCATCGCCCCCTTCTTACAATAAATAAAAAAGAAAATGTGTTATTGTTGCGTTTTGTTCAATATTGAGATTTTCACTTATGAAACATTTTCTTTAAATGACTTTCACTGATTTCAGTGTTATACATTATTCTTTAACTTCACTCAGTGTTTTGATCGGTTTGATTGTCAGAAATGTTACTTATTAAATTTAGATTAGTTTACATGTGGACATAATTTAGTTTTTATAGTGACTTTGCTGTTGAAAACATAGCTGCTGCTCTAGAAACAATATTTTGTCATATCTAAAATATAAATACATTTAATCATGTTCTGAATTGATATCTCAACAGCTTTTAACTTGACTGCAAATTCATGGCCCCCAGATGATGAATACTTTTAGCCTCAGCTGTTTCATGTACTGATTAGCAAGATGGTGAGGAGCTTAACATTATAACTGCTACACATCAACTTGTTAACATTTGCATGTTAGCATGCTGACATTAGCACTTAGTCTCACAGAACTGCTAGCATGACTGCAAACTCTTAGAAACTCTAAGTCTTAGAATAAAGTCAACAAAGAACTAGTCATGTTTAAATAGTTCCAGTGTGTATATTTTAATGCTTTGTGGATCATCAGCAGGCGTAAGGCATTGCTCTGTCTTCGTACATGTACATCACACAATCCACAATAAGTAATAAATACAGTACAGGTCAAGAGGAAGCAAATATCTGCCCTAAACAACAGGACTCATGTCGCACATAACCCGATGGGCAGACAGTAGAGGGGCACATTCACAACACAGCACACACACACACACACACACACACAGGTTCATAAAAACAAAGTTTGCTTGGCACAGTGGGACTAGTAGCACCACATTGCAGCTGTCCAATTTCACTTGAAGAACACAAACATTCACAAAACTTATTGCAGAGTACAGTTTAGGTAAAACCAAGACACATTTGCATACGTTGCTAATGTAGTATATGTTGCACTACTCATTTTCACCTTTTTCCCCTCCAACCACTGCTGCATTGGTTAAGTCTATAAAGGCAATTACAACACATTAAAAGTTTATATTGTACATATCTGGCAATATCTGCTCATACCACATGATACTGGCACAGATTGGCACATAGGTCCATGTGTAAAAGGTAAGAGGTCGGTCAGGCAGGCTGATTTCTGGTCCATGAAATGCTTCTATTTAGTGTCCTTTTGTAAAATAATGTTTTTTAACACTCGTTAGTCTCCTGTTCCCTGATCTGGTGCTGTCTCGTTTCGTGTATCAGTTGTATATTTCTCTGTTTTCATCATCGGTAAATACAAGCTCACAGATTTAGCACTTTCAGAGTCATGGGTGCGTTTTTTTAAACTCACAATAATTGTGTCAAAATGAAGTATCAGTCGAGCGTAAGAGAATTCAAGGCATCTATATGTTTTTCAAGCAGGTTTTTACATTGTACATCCGTCACTCCATTCCTGTCAGCGCTGCACAAAAGGGGTTTGAAATGGAACAGCTTGAGATGGAGAGCGGCCACATGCACGCATGCACAGCGGATACACTCAGTGCATGTTGTTCAACTGGCTGTAGACATGCTCTAAGATCTGAGAGTAGGCCTGGTCTTTGGGAGCGTGGCAACTCAGAGAGCCCTGAGGAAGAAGACAGAAGGTTGTACACGTTAGTTCAGCTGTCAGAGGGTGTATGAAGTCCTGAAAGAGGGCGTGGCAATGCCAGGATCATCACCTGTGGCTTTCTATGAATCATCCTACCTTGATCTTGTCCATCATGGTCGTGTCAGGACACCAATACTGGCTGAACTGGACGAGGTCTGGAGCTGCCCTGTAGTAGTCAACCAGCAGCATCTGTGGAGGAAATAAACACAACGTTTTATATATAATGTAAACTATTTACAGTAGAGGTTTCTGCAGTATCAGTACCATCTCGTTCAGAACATCACTGGTGAGAAAGTTGTCCTGTACGTAGGTGACCTCTACAGCCACTGGGATGCCGTGGTCGTTGGGCCGTTGCTGCAGGAAGTCAGATGATGCATAAGTTTAGCAGAAACATGAAATAAGACGGCGAGATGTTTAAATTCTATTATTTGTACCTGTGTCCTCACCTCAGGCGGTGGTACGACCCAGAATGGGGTAATTGTGGACGCCACACCTTGATTGCCGTGATAATATGGTCCTGAGAGAGAACAGAGAACAAAAGGTTGAGGTTTGGATAAGACAAACAAGGTTTGTGATAGTGATGATGTATTCACACGCCGCGTGTAAAAGTGGAAGTTGTCGCTGATTTAGAAACTCCACATAAATGTCCCTTTAAGACATTCATTACAATTTGGTCTACAATCATTGTGGTGCGGTAAGATTCTGAGTTGTACTCCTTTCACATCCACGAAATACCCTTCATGCATTCATTCATTCATTTCCTTGCAAAACAGTAACACAGTGATAACATTTCTTTTATCTTCATGAGGGTGTCCAGCTGTTAAACATTTGTTAACTTTTCCATTATCATCAGTCGACTGCTGCATACACTCTGAGGATACTTTACCCACTCTTATTAAGGTGATTGGGGGGTAGTGCAACTTGTGGGTCACTATTTCTGAAATATATGCATAATGTCCTATTGTAGATAGATCTTCTATATATCCTGCTTTGTAATGTATATAGTATTATTTCAGCAATGCTATTTAATCTCCTGGGATCAGACCTGTGGAATAAGTCATCAAGGAGAAGTTCCCTGTACATATCAATAATCTAGTATATCTAGTGTATATAAAGACAGGCACTTACCACAGATGATGCCCAGACAGGGCTGGAAGCCGTTGTTGGAGCCCTGCAGCCTCAGCTGATGGTCCATCTGGGAGTCGATGTCCTGCAGCGACGGCAGAGCCGGACCTCGTGGGTGACTGTGGTACCAGCCCACCAACGACAGCCCCCGCATGAACAGGTTCTGACAGATCTGGAGCAGAGTCAGCATGATAGGCACCGAATAGAAAGAAAGCCTCACTTTGCTTCCATTTTTTTTGAAAGTGAAAGTAAATAAAAACTACCACAGTAAGTATTGTGGATTTTGCCAGTTCACAGAAGCAGCTCAGCAATAACTGAGTAGACAACGCTAATTGTTCAGGCAACATTCTGTAAATTTGTAAAAAACCCTATATTGCATTTTACAGCTGAATTTTGTTTTGGCAGTTATTGGCTTTAACAGCATGTCCCAACTGCAAAGTGTCCATTTATTTAGCATTTCCTATTCTGTTACCGGTCCACTTTCAGCACCAAAAATTGCTGCACTATTGCCAAGTTGCTGTACTTTTGATAAAATGAGTGCACAGAACCTAAGAGGAAGGGCACTGTTTTTAAGATTTCACATTAAGGTCTTCATCCCAGGACAGTTCTGTCAGTGCTCGTGAGCTTGAAACACGTTTGCAGTTTTCAGCTGAAACTCCCAAAAAAAAAACTTGAATTATTGATGTTGCTGGAGAAGTATTCTATGATTGTTAACAGATATTAACTAGTATTTAAACCAAATTGAAGTGAAAAAATGCTAAATATTCCTTGGTGGTTGACACACTCAGCACAGCAGTCAGTGTTAACTTCTCAGTGTTGGAAACTCAAGACTTGGTTCTTTGGTTTCTGGCTTTTTGAAAGAGAGATGCATGTTGACAAGTGCTGGCTGCTGAACTGTCCTGGGGTGCAGGAAGAGCTCGTGAATTTTTAAAATGGCTGTCGTTCACCTTCATGTTTTCTGTCAGTGCAGACTACTGATTCGCTGTCCGTGCATTACCTCCTCCTCAACAGCAGAAGCAGAGTCTCTGTCTGCCAGCCTGGTCCGACAGGGGAAAGCCCTTAAGACTGTCAGCACTGAAATACATTGAACGAGAAAAGGTGCTGGGGTTAAAGACAGCTGCTAATGTATATTTCTCGCAGTTACTTTCTTTTCTCTAGCCTAAAGTCACACTCACGTTGTGTATTGGTATCCCACCGTCCTCCGAGGTATCCCACCACCTCACTGGTGGTCAGGTGACAGTGGAAGTCCTGATAAAAAGCAGGTAACTTGGTCTCGAAACTGTACATCAGTATTCAATTAAGACACGGCTGTTACTTACCATTAGCAGCAGGACATTACTGGACACGGCTACATTGAAAGGCTGGAATCTGTTGATGGCTGAGAAGGCTGACAGCTCCACTAGTGTGTGTGGATCTCTGAGGATACAAGTTGGGGTCTATCACACTCTAATTCACTCCATGCGAGAAGAATACGTTGGTCACGTAAAACTACACTGATCTTTCCGAATAAAAGCCAGTACCTGGTAGCATCCCTGGTGCCCAAGGTGCAATATCTGACAGGAATTCTTTCTCGGTCTGTTCTCCGTGAAACCATCACGTCTGCAACAGAACATTTGTTTTCCAGTTTGGTGAAATTATGAAACATGTACACTGTGTAACGTCAGAAAAGTATCATACCATGTAATCCAGGTTTGTTGTTCTTGTTCTTCTCATCTGCCTGCACGGCTGTCTTCCCTTCCTCATCATCCTCGTCATCATCCTCCTCACTCACCAGGCTCTGGCATCACAAGAAACAAACATAATATGTGGCATGGGATAAAGTAGATAGAGTGAAAAAAAACACATCAGGTAAGATTCCCTTCCTAGAGCCATGATGCTAATCTGGGGGTCCCCAAGTTTAAAAAGACGTCACTTCAGGAAATGAATTATGGACAGAAATGATTTGATAAGATGGAGATCTTTAGATTGAAGTCAAAAGAACAAAACTTTCTTTTTCTTGTCGAGCCCTGGATACTTTCCTCTCTTCAGGCCTAAAGAAAATCTTTCAGATAAAACAGCGTGAGGAGGAAACCTGCTCACAGCTGAACAGGCTCAACACTGAGGCCAGGACCTGTGATGAGGCGACTTTATTTTTAGATTAACAAAGAACTCTTCTTTTGCCTCTTACTAATTTCATCATTCCTCTTTTGCAATCAGCACATATTCTGTTTCTCCTCTACTCTTCCCTTCTTTTCTCTACATGTCTAGAGTCTTTTACAATCATACTGATCCGTGAACTAACTGTCCAACTGTATACTCTGGATAAATCTTCACCCTCAGGGCTGTGGCATATTCTGTACTGTACTACTAACGACCTTCCATCCTTAAACCTGAAACAACTACTTTTTCTCTGTACTACACTGTATAAAGTATATGTATATATGTATCTATAGCGGTTTAGAAGCACATTAAACTGGATACTGCTAAGGATAGTATGTTGCCTCATGTATTTGAGGGTATGTAGTGACTGATAGTATGAAAACTCAAACGTTCTCCTCTCACCATGTCTGCACTGGGTTGGTACTTGTGCAGCCAGGTGGTTTTGTACTGGACCAGCTTCTGTCCCCGGTAGCGAACAGACGCCCAGCCACAGCCAGACTTCTTGGCTGGGTTGACCAGACGTTTGCAGTGTGTTGCCCAGGCACTGGGGGAGTTGAAGATCTGGCCCGTCTCCACCCATCTGATTTTCCCATCATTCAACAGGTCTCCTACAAAGTTTTTACCCTGCGGGCGCAGAGAGGAGAAAAAAACAAGACACGCATGTGTGTTTGCTCCTTTAAGCCACTGCTCAGTGCATTTCATTGCCAGTGTATCACGCCAGGTTAGCTTGACATCAATAAGAAGTGCCACCCCACATGATACAGCACATCCATAAATAATGACTTACAACGTTCTTACTGTACAAAGTTGTGGTGTGTGTTATTACCAGGTAGTGGATGGCTAGCACGCCGTCCCCCGGCTCCACCAGCCCATCCTTGAGCAGCACTCTCAGGGTGATGCCTCTGCGGGTCAGCAGAGACCCCCGGCCAGAGCTGGACCGCAGGTCTGCCTCCTCCCCTCCACTCAGCTCCTCCTCATCCTCCTCTCCTCCATCCTCCACCACCTGTGGAGAGCCGGGTGGCTCTGAGCCTGAGGACACACACAAACATTCACACATAATGTTCCCCGGCCCGCTGGAATGATACATGGGTGTATTGTTAATGTTGAAAACAAAAACTAAATCCTGGCTTGTTATGATGCATTTACTTAATGTTGTCTCAAAAGCCTCTTGTGAAAGGTCATTTTACCCGGAGGCTTCAAAATCTGCCAAAGCACCTGGCTACCAGTTAAACATCTGTATCTCACACTTACACATGGAACAAAGTCCATGTAAATGTCCATTATTTGAATTATTATGACTTTATAATGAAAGCTCCACTGTGACGGCAGCCGGTATCATTCACAACTGCAGCATGCTAAAATGATAAGTCCTGTGATGTTGAAAGGAATCTCAAGGGGCCACAATAGCTTAAAGATCATCTAAATTGGCTTTTCATTAATTCCAGCTAAGCTATGCGGTTGGCCTTTGTTTCCACCTCCCATTAGGGCACGGCTGTCTTCCGCAAGAAGAGGCCTGTTCTGCCCCCCCACCACCACCTCTGTTAATTTCCCTCAGAATTACAATTAATCCCCTCTTTCATTCTTCTCACCCATATCTCTGAACGCGTCGGAGAGCGCCTTTAAATCCAAACTCGGTCAAAAGCTGCTCCTTTTCGGGGCACTTGACGCTGCGTGGGGGTTTGAGCTCCGGGCAGATTTCACAGACACACTTCGCCACACTAGCTCCGGCTATTATTCAAAAACATAAAATGAAGGCGTCTGTGCCTCTGCAGTGTAGTTTCCTTGTTGTGTGTTGCTTTAATGTCAGTTCCCCTCCCCTTTCTTTCTCCCTCTCCCCGTCCTTGTCACTCTCCCCGTGTTCTTCGGAGAGGCTTCGTCTGACGAGCCGCGCCGGTCTGTCTGCCATTATTCACGCAGCCGCTGGACTAAACGTACCGCGCAGTCGTTAATGAGATAACACGATCGCGTGGGGTTGTGGGGGAATGTTTTAATGTTATTAAAAATGTGGAGGGGGGGGGGGAAATGTAGCGATAAATCTACGTTTCCACCGGAAAGATGAAGTGTCCCCGTGCGCGTGAACCAACCGCTTGGCATTTCTATGCAAATTTAAAAGTAGCCTACATCCTGAAGATTATGGGGTGTTTGTATATGAGAAACGCTACGCTGCGCAGAAGCTATGGCCGGTGGTGTGTGCGGCGTGTGCCGTACTTTTCTACGTGACTGAGGTTCCCTTGGCTGCACCGAGGTGGTCCTCCTTTATCTCCGAAAAGAAGCACGTTTTTCTGGGAAGCAGCCTGCGGAGGGCAGCAAACCTGCAGGACTGGGTTCAGTTCCTCTTACCCCCCACGTGGTGGCAGTACAGGCCTGACTTCACACAACAGGAAACAGTCCTATGTGTTTGACTTCAAAACCTCCGATAAACCTGCAGTTCAGCAGAAGTTAAAACCGCGCACGCAGAGTGGGCTACTTCCTCTATTGAGTGTTTCCACTTCATGATACTTTACACATCTACTCCAGCACATTTCAGATGGACATGTCTGTCAAACGTTTGACAGTTAGGTCTGTAGTTAGCTTACTTTTTAATTTTCCACACATAAAATAAATAAATACGATCCGCATTTAGAGATTAAACTGCAACTACATGATTACACTGTTTCTGGACCTGGGATCAAATGTGTTTTTGGGTCCCAATTAAACTTGACTTAAAACAGCTTGCACAACTTTTACATTCAATTCTTGACACTGTATTATTGACAGTGGCATCGTGTTTCACAAATATTTGTTCCTTCTGAATCCTGACTGCACTCTTTGTCACTTCAAATCTCAAGTTAATTTAGCGGCAGCATGTGAAACCTGAGTTTAGAAGCAATGTGGCACACGTTTAGATCACAGGAAATCAACATGCATGCTTGCATACAGTGGATGTAGCTCATCTGAGCTCTTCAAGTAGATATTGAACGCTGATAGAGGTTAAGCCATCAATAGTTAAAACATCAGGACCATGCTGCCAGAAGATGGAGTCATTTTACATTAAATAAGTCAGGAGCGCCGACACAGATCGTGTAAATCCACCATCCTGTTAAGGCAGAGTGCTGATGCCATAGGCTGGGTTGCCAGCAGCAATGGTGATGTGGCCAGGATCCTTTGAAGTTTAATATAATGTATTCAGTGGCTTCTTTATCCTCCTTGTACTAATGATGTCACACCAGTTGGTAGAACAGGTTTGTTGAACATGGACAGACTTGTCCCGTACTGTTGTTTGTAAGAACAAATGATGCCTGGAGACTGTTAACCATCAAAAACTGTAACTGTTATACAGCGTGGGAAACACACTACACGCCTTTCACATGTTTGTATGAATCCTTTCCTGGCTTTTGTTGACTTTTTCTCAAACTTGACACATTTACACATGTTGCTTTTCAGGTATTAAATATAATTACTCAATGAATCAATACATCAAATACACCGTATAAATGTATGCACTAATGTCATCTGTTGAGTGTGGAGGTACCTTAAAAAGGACAATAATAATAATAATAATATAATAATAATAAAATAAATCAAATATGATCCTTTTTTTATTTCATTGTGTTGCTGTCAGTCAATAAAGGTTATTCTTAAGAAGACCAGGGGAAGTCCATTGAACGCCTGTTACAATGGACTTCCCCTACCACCATCACATAACAAAGCAAAGAGAAATGAAAACATCACAAACACAATTATCAGCCATGAACAACTGAACCACAAATCCCATTTCACTTGTACTGTAGCCGGGTTCACGTGCAGGGCAAGCGTGGTCATGTTTACTTCACTATTGTAAAAGATAATATGTTGTTCATAAACCATCTTTGTCCATATCCTCTTGCTGATGTTCTGTTTTTGTTTTGCTGAACCAGAAACTAATCTGCTGAGTACTGAGGACGTACCACCACTTGGTAGGAGAACAGGTTTGAGCGGCATTGATAGACTTGTCCTGCGCTGCTTGGAACAAATGCAAGATTCTCACCATCAACAGCATTAAATTCATCAACGTGGACCACATTCCTCCCTTCACACATCACAACGAGCCTATTGCTGTAATGAATACGCCCCTCCATCTCATTGGGTAGCTCACTTTTCTTTTCCTCAATCTTCAAACTAACAGCAGGTAAAGAAGGGCAACTGACACTTTCATTTGAGCAATCTTCATCACTGATATATAACCTTGTTTTCCAGCTCATGTTGTGTAAAGCCAAGTAGGCACTGTTATGAACAAGTGTTTGAAATACAAATGGCAGACTATTTTTGTATAAACCCAAATCCTTTGCTTTGATAACTTGGTATCTGAAGGTAAAGCTCCATGGCACGCCAGTGTAAATCCTGGATGTGTAGACATTTTGTTGTTCCCTCAGGTCATTGAGCAACGTTGTGAATGGCAGGGCATTAAACTGAAACCCCTGCAACTTGCCGGCATGGTACAGTGAGCCATTAAGTTTGTATAAGTCCTCAACTGGTATCATTGGGAAACGGACGAGTTTCAGAAGGGTCTCAGGAATAGTTGTGTTTCCTTGGGCTGCCGCCCATTTCTCCAGTCCCTTCAGGATGACGGTTTCATCACGTACCACAAGGTCTGAGCGAGACAGAAGAGTTTTGACCAGATCCAACGGAAGATTTGTCCAGGCTGGGGAACGGATCAGCGCCTCACAGTTCCACGCCAGGTAGCGAATGTACATTTCCTGTAGCGTCTCGTCACCTGTAAAACCTGCATATTCAAACAAAGAGCCCTGACCCTGGAAAGTGGGATCCTCTGGAAGAAACTGTCTGAAAATATCCGGAGCCTCATTCTGAAGCTCTGTCAGACCCCAGTTGGATGCCATCTTGAGAATGCAATAGGCAGAGGATAGCGTGACTTTAATCTTTCTTGTGTAGAAGTATCTGAAATGTAAACATTTTCATTAGCAGGGTTCAGCTATTTCTAACTCAGTGCATACAGGTAGAGAGAAAGTGACTACAAATCAGCTGCGAGTGGTACAGGTTTACGTGACAAAGCAGGTGACAAATACGTGGCGGTTTAAAGTGATGCGTTTGCTTTTACCTGACAAAGTTGTTGGCATATTGACTGCAGTCAGAAGTGACATCAATGCTGAGGCTGCTGAAGTCTGGCTGTGAAATTTTGAGATTTGAGTTCAGAGAAAGGATGATACTGTGAGCACAGATGGTCTCAACGGTGTCGCTGTCCGCCACCACTGCAATGTTCAAGTCACAGTCACGTCCGCTGTCAAACAGCTCGCCCAGCTGATGAGAGAGGCTGGCATTGTAGTCCAAATCATACTCGTGACTTAGAGCCCTGCCAGCTTCTGGGCGCACTATGGGAAAAGTGAGGGATTTTGTTGTGAAAAGAAACTGGCGTGAATTTCTATCCTCTATTTCTTAATGGAAGATGCGTACTTCTTGCCCAAACCATTTGTTTGCCTTACCATTTTCACACCTAACACCAGCATCCTCACTGTGACTACAATCATGGGTCCCCCACCCGGGAAATGTACAGTGGAGCAGGTATACCTCTGTCCCAATACAGCCTACATTGTCCATCCAGATCTTTCCATCCCCTGTCACAAAATGAATCATAGACCAAAAACAGATGTAGACGATACAGCCATTTGTATTAAATATTGTTCAAAATTACAGGTTTTCATCATTAGTATGGCACATGTTCCGTACTTGAGTTTCAGAGGGTCACAATCAAATTGAGCTGTATTACCGCTGCCAAATATAGATGATCCAAGAGTTTCTGTTGCACCAGGGAATCCGAGCTGGCGACACACAATATGTGCGTCATTTATGTCCCAATCATCATCGCATACGGTCCCCCAAGTTCCATCATGAAAGATCTCCACACGGCCCTCAAAGTCATTTTGACCACCAGCCAGCCTAATAAAACCCTCCACCTGACCTAAAGAAAAATGTAATGCAATTAACAAGTTTAGTGATTTCTATTTAAACCATGTCTGTATAATATAATGCTATGAAGTTTTGCTTTGCATTTACAGGTAAAGTCTGGTCCTTCTTATAAAGAAAAAATATGGTTTATTCTATCAATAATGTTTAATCAGTGTTACAAGTTATGTGACTTATTAATCACCAGTGTTGTCTGCCTTCTTGAACTGTGTATTGGCTTCTTTTACAAAACAAGGTCAGATTACTTCATACAGGTACAGTGAGTCATAGAAGTGACAGTTAATAGATCCACATTTTGCCCGTCAGGAACTGTGGAGTCTGCATGTATCTGGATGTAATTAAAACAGTATCAAAGTATAATATTTTAGTTAAAATACACTGTAGTATATATATATATAATTTATAAGTGGTTTGGTTTTGTTACTTTCACCTTTATTGCCATTGAGAATATTGTGTATTCACTTAAGAAGCTAAGCAAGTAAATAATTTGTCTCATACACGGTGGTGGAAGACATTGAAGAGAAAAAGGCTGAGAATGTTCTGAGGGACGTTTTGCTTTTTTGTTCACTGTTAAATGAAGTTGTGCTTATACATGCAAAAAACAACAACAGAGGTACTACAGTTCGACAATATAAAAACAGATTACTCACCAGAAGTCAAGCCGATGCTCAACAAAAGAATGATGAATAATAAGAAAGTATTTTCTTTCATTATGGTTGCAGTACACTGGGGAAAACAAAGAACATTGTCACGTTTCTGTTTTTTAAGGTTTTTTTTTTATTTCATTAATTTCATTAATTCATTCATTCATTCATTCAGTACTGCCTCTTTACACCCAGACATAGCAGAACTACATTTGTTAAGTCTCTTCAGGAAGCCAGACATAAGATCACTATGAGAGCAACATGTTTTTGTAGCAGTGCTGGTTGATTTTCAAGAGACATAAGAATATACTGTAGGTGCATTTTCTTATATATTATGTATAAATTATGTACACATGTTGTTCAGTTTCAGTTTCAAGTTTTTCCCTACACAAATAATATGCAAAGCCATCAGTAGCCTGAATATGAACGAACTTACCAGAACTCAAAATGAAGTGTATTGAAGAGAGGTATCTCACTGAATAAATAAACTGGTGAAATCTGTGCACAATCTATCACCTTGCGTGCAGTTATTTTCCAGGAATCACCACACCCAAAAGGGGGTGTTTCCAAGAAGAATTGTTGAAATCTGATGCCACATTTTACAATGGCCATTTCAGTTTTACAGTGATTTCTACCGCACTTGAAATATTTAAGTGGGACCATCTACAACTAACTTCTTCTATGGTGCCATGACATTATGTTAACATTTTGGGATTCATCATCAACAATACATTTGGAAAGGAGAAACGTATAAATAAAATACACTTAATGGTAAAAATGTGAAAATGTTGCAGGAGGCTGCAGTGCCTTCTTCTATTGAACATACTTTCTCTGGAATAACCCTCTGTTGACATTAGGGAGTTTGATTCTGTTGACTACTATCTAAGCTTAAAACTCATATTTTTAAATCTTCAATTAGTAATGTATTCTTATAATTTGACAACCTTTGTCACTGTTATACTTCTCTGGGATAACAAATGCCTGCAGTGACATCTTGAGGGGTTCATGTGACATTGCTGGCTCCATTATGCTGACCAGTAATATTGCTATCTATCTATCTATCTATCTATCTATCTATCTATCTATCTATCTATCTATCTATCTAATAGCTATCTGCATCTGTTTAGTGAGCTAACTATCTATCTCAAAGAATTAACCACAGAAAATAGGCCCAATGTGCCCTTTTGATATGAGAGTAATTATTTCTGTATATTTTTAGTACTGTTTAACTCCTTACAGAAGAAATGATGTACAGATCATGCATTAGGTTTAAAATTCTTGTTTAAAGAGAATGACTTGAAATACTTTAGAGAAATACTTATAGCTTTTAATTTATAAACAAAACCTTTTTATACGAAAATGTTAAATTAGGGAGACTTCCTACCTTAACGTATATATATTACATATATTATTTAAAATGATATAATTAAAACTATACTTAAAAAAAGAATCATATCATTCCTGAACAATGCATTGTTAACACATTGAAAGAGATTGTGTGGGCGTTGCTAAGCAACCTTCAGCTAGCTGTGGAGAAAGAAGATAAGGAGCAACATTCCAGTTATTAGGTTACTCGCAGCTTTTAAACGAACTACTTGTAGAACAGCTACAGTCCGGACTCTGACAGACGGCATGTCAACACAGGAAGAACAGGCGAATATCGGCAAAGTCCTCAGTTTTCTTCGAGAATGGGACCGCGGTGACGGCACAGTGCGCAGCCGCATGTTGAACACTTTCCTGGCCCGAAGCACAGGGAAGACGTTCTATGAGCTGGAGCTGGCGTTTGCACGGGTCGCCAGCCTCTTCCTGGCTCGACTCACCACCTGGATGAGACTCACGTATCCTTGCTTTACCTGTGGCGTGGGCGCCTACATTAGAGTAAAGCGCGTGTAGACCCACTAGGTGGGCGGGCGGGCAACGCTTGAATGTATCAATAATGAAAACTTTTTTATATCTTCAGTTTCATACGTGTCTAAGTCCTGTCTGGACTGCGTGTTCCATGCGCCAGTGTTGTAGCTTGGTGTGCAGCCTACACGTATGAGCTTTTGACAAAGTTAGAGGGGGAATGAGGAAGCTGATGTATACAGGAGACAGCCTTATGAGAATGGAGAATGCTGAATGCAAGACTAAATATAAATAATCATGTTATCTCCTCTTTCCACTTGTCCATTACTGCATACACGAACACATTCAGCTATATTGTCACTTAAATAATATGCAAGTAAAATCCAAGTTTCGACATCTCTAGGCAGTAGGCCTTCTCCCGGCTCCTGTTCTGGATTGAGTCCTTTACTGAATATCCAGATACATGTTTGGGACGTTCTTGGGAATGCAGCTTAAAGCAATCGGGATTTTCCTTTCTGCATCAAGCCAGTGAGCGAGATGAAATGCTGCTGTAAACTGCTACATCTGTGCCTCATTACGCAGTGTTTGTCAGTGACACACTTTTCTCCTGTTCCTCAGTGATCAGTACCTAATGGAGTTCCTGGAGGATGGAGGTGTTCTCACTCTCCTGGACATCTTGAGCCACTCTCAGAGCAAAGAGGAGGAAAAGACCGAGGCCCTCCGTCTTCTGTTCACTGTCTCCAACGCTGGTCGCAAATACAAAGAGATTATCTGTGAAAGCCATGGTACATTTTTATTAAGGATTTTCCTGGAATACATACACTACACATATAATCACTGCAATATATAATATCTGTATTATTTGCCTTGTTTCATACCTAGCATGCAGATAAGCTGCTTTTTAAAAACTATTTACTACACCATTTCTCTTTCTCTCTGGTTTATCTATAGCCAGATGACTTAATCTGTTAAAGTCTTAAATGTTTACCACGTTGATCATTTGTGCAGCGCTGGAAGAGCCATATGAGCTACGCCCCCTCTCTATTTTCTACATCCTTGCAGGTGTGAAAGCCATAGCAGACTGCCTGGCTAAGTCAAACGCGCATGAAACCCAAGAGACAGCCGTGGCCCTCCTGGAATCCCTGTCCCATGGAAACCCCAAATATCAAAACCAAATCTATAAAGGTCTGATTGCTCTCATGACTTGTCCCTCCCCTCATGCCCAGCAGCTGGTCCTGCACACCTTACACACTGTGCAGGTAAAGCAAGACAGTGAACACTAAGCCATATATTAATGCATGCATGTACTTTCATGGCCACTATTTTACACAGTGGACCTTCTCTTTTTTAAATATTTCTCATTTGATCTTTTCTTAACCAGGGTACTGAAGAACAGATGTTTGTTTGAAGGATAGCCTGGTAACATTTGATATATTTAACATATGAAATCAAATCACCCTCTCACTATCCTCTCTCCCAGTCCAAAATGAAAACAGCCCATCACAGCGTTGTAGAACCTCTGCTGAATATGCTCAGGTCCCTGCAGCTGGAGGTTCAGAATGAAGGTAAGCAGAGAACATCTTTAAACTTTTGCTATGGCTAATGAGTTGATTTTCTCAATGACAAATGAATCCACTAGCCATTGTGGCTGCGGCTGAACAATGTCTTGTCTAACACTCTTCTCCCCCTGTGTATGTTACTGACAGCTATAAATCTGATCTTAGACCTGAAGTGTTATGATGTGAGGCCAGTGCTGCTCAGTGGACTGGTGTCTCTGCTGAGGCCCGTTAAAGAAGAAGCACGGCAGCAACAGAATATGGAAGGTAACGCTTTGGTCTCTAAGTGAGACTCAAAAACTGATACAGTACAGCGGCCATTATAGACCTGTCAGTGACAGGAAGTGAATTTCCTTAGGACCACCCAAGTTGTGCTAATTGTGGTAGAAAATTGCTGATTCACTGTTGAATCTGTTGAATACCGGTAACTCAAGAGGGTCACTGGGAGAAGGTTCAGACCGTCCAGTCCTAAAGATTAAAAGACCTTGGGTTGTCTCAATTTCATGAGATATGCTTTGATAAACTGGTGCTGGGTGGATTTTGTTGTTTAGGGAGGAAGGTCATGATAGCTAAGAGGAGCCATACACAGCCCTTTTCATGACCTTGTTCCATGGGAACTAGGCTTGAGGAATGGTTGCATTGTATTTGTATTTGATATGTGTGGTGTTTGCTCCCTGGCGCCAGTAGTAGCAGTGACTCAACATAGACTGACCAGAGAGTTTTTCTTTATTCATCACTAATATTCATGCAATTTCTATGTTTTTCAACCTACCAAAACCTGTCAATTAATGTGCTAGCATTTTGTCAATCTTTGACATAATGTGACCTAATTTGTCACTTAAACATATTTTGTTGATGCTTACAATCCCATCAGAGTCTGAGATAATCCGGGCGACTGGATCGCTGCCTGTGTTTGTGCAACAAGCTGCTGCAGCTAAAGCTATACGGTATGGACACAAACATTGGTGCATTATAAGTAGACATAATGTAATGAATGTGTTATTGCATAAAAAACATTGTCAGAACACGGGATTTTCTTTAAATAAAGTGATGTGTAAATATATATTACTAGTATATTCCTATAATGACTTTAATCATCTCAGTGTAACTCTTTTAGCCGTTGTCGTACAGTAAGGTTCATCATTTTATGGTGTTGAATGTGTTGAAGCTTGTTGGCCGAGGACAGTCAAGAGGTTTCCCGTGAGCTTCTCTCTCTTGGAGTTATCCAACATCTTCTGTACGCTGTGGGCAACAGAGAACACGCTGATGCCCAAATACAAGCCAGCCTGGCTTTGGAGGTGCTCACATGCTTTCACATACACATGCAATAAACATGAACTCACACGCATGCGCACGTTTGCTGTCCAAAGACACTACTCTGTGTCCTGTGATGATTTCTACACCACTTGTGAAGCGACTATTTCTTTGAGATTTGTCTGTCTGATATTGCACACACACACACACGCACACACTAAAACTGAATGTCCACTTTCATCTCTGCCCAGTACTTTGTCTACTTGTACCCAGTTATTGGGGAACATGTGCAGAGAGTCATTGGCAGTACCCTGTTCGCAGCCTTTATGGTAAGCTTTAATTCTTTATTAATAATATGATAGCATTAGTTAAAAGGTCAGTGTGGAAGCAGATTCAATCGTCCTCTTTCTACAGCACAAAGCGGACACTTTGTACATGAACGTGGATGAAACACAAGCAGAGATCCTGCTAACTAACAAGGTGAACATAACTGAAGGTAATGGTTGTTAGTTCATCTTAAGTCTGGTAAAAAGTTTGTTTTGTTTTTTTACTCAGTGCCCTATACTATGTGAAATTAATAGTTTCTTTGTTTTTTCTTGTCAATCTTTGTGTTTCAGTTTTGGATGGTGACGACCGTGAAGGCTGACAAGAGGAACTAATACTTTTTTAATCAATAATCAATTAATCAATAAAACATAGATAAGCTTGTGTACATGTTGTTTATATGTTAATAAAAACCTGTTTTATTCTTAATTTATTTACCTTTTTTCTTTTGTGGAATTATATATATTTTTTACTAATTAGGACATTACATACTGTATGTTTTAAACTTGTTATTCATTTGCTTAAAGCAGCAATTTCTTCCTTCTCAGCATTTGCAGAGATTGTCCCTGAAAGTTTTTTGAATGTTTTCTGTTTAAGAATAAAAATAATACAATTATTTATTTTCATAAATATTTACATTTTGATTATTTGGAATTATGCGCTAATGAAATAAGTGCATCCTCTAATCCAGTGCAACGATAACTACAATCAATTAACCAATAAGAAATAGTTGCGCAACCACACTTTACGTAATTTTGATCTTGACCCTCCCACCGGAGATGACGTTACACGTACGTCCCCTGTTTCCTTGTAGCGGATTGGACGAGCAGCGGCCGTCCGTCCTGGTCGTGGCGGGAGCCTAACTGAGTCAGTGAAGTAAACAAGTCTACATTTGGGCTGCACACGCTGTGCGCAGAGAAATGAAATAAGTCGCTACATGTGGTGTTGGCCTTTGAACAGATTCACACGTTCAGCGATGCACAAAGGCAAGAGAGCCGGGGTGGAGATGGTAGAAACAGCCAAAATGAAACGGAAGAGGTCAAAGACAGCTGTGAAAGAAGGTAGCGACCATGTTGATGTTTCTTGATGTACCATGTGAAAGACAGACACTTTGGGTAGCCTGCTTGATGCATCCACATTAATGTGACAGTGAATATGAACCAGCACGGTGTTTACCTTACATGAGATACATTTGATCACTGAATTCACTTGTGAGCCCTCAGATAAACGCCCCATTTCTCTGCAAATGTTAAGATAGGACACATCGCTCAGGAAAGGACACAATCAAAGTTGTGTCCAATACAACAGGCACTCATTAAATACCACATTTGTAATATTAGATTAGATTCAATATGTATTGTCATTGCACAGGTCACATGTACAAGGCAACGAAATGCAGAGAGCATCTTACCACAAGTGCATAAGTAGTACAAGAATATAAATATACAAGGTATGTTCGTTTTTGCATGTCAGAAAGCTTTTCATTCACCTAAAATATGAATATCACAATCTCAGAAATGACCACAGGAGTCTAAAGGTACATCTAGAAAACCAGATTTTATCTTTCCTTTAATCTGCCTTCTGATCGTGCAACCCCACCTGTACTCTGTTAATGCCCCCCCACCCCAGCATGTAACAATATGAGCTATCCTAGGGTATTGGATAAAATATTTTTGCTTTAACGTCAGTGGAATTTGCCTTTTTGTTTAGTTAGAATGAAAATAATGTTTATGGTCTTCCAGAAGAAACCACCACTGCTTCCTCACCGTCCACATATCACACATTCCACGATCCTGCTGATGTTGAGCTGCTGCGGTCTCAGCTCCTCAAATGGTATGACGAGGACAAGAGAGAGCTGCCATGGAGGACTCTGGTAAAGAGAAGCTTTTCTTTTACTGGTTATAACAAGTCATTTTGTCATTTTTTTGGTTATTATTATTTGGTTGTTAAAGATATACTTTAATTGTGTATCATTATGAAGGTACAGGAGGTGTTGTGATAAGTTTGGGTCAGATGTTGTCACTTTTTAGTTTTAATAGGGATGCTAAGAATTAATTTGGTGGTTTCATTAGTATCAGTCTCTTTACAGGTAGATCAAGAAAAAAATCCTAATAGGAAAACAACAAAAAAGTTAATTGCATAGTCATGGTTAGGTATACTAGGGCTGTGCCATGCAATTTAAAATATATCTTAATTTTGTAGTGATGACATCTTTTCCATATGATGGACAGTAATATGATGTCTTATTTAAGTCTTTCCTGTTATGCTTTAGACTTTTTTCAAACAGGATTCTCACCTTGTTATCAGCACTCAATAATACTGCTCAATAATACAATGCTTCTATATTATTCAAGATGATATTCTAAAATGCCCTAATACCGCTTTGATCAATGTTCCGAATATCAAATTACATTGATTACACACATTCAGCAATGTAAAAAAAATAAAAAACGCAGCTGACTTATATAACTGACTGGCTCCTTGTATTTCTGTTGCAGGCTGTGACAGAGTCCGACCTCAACATCAGGACGTATGCGGGTGACAAAATATTTTCCTGTCAGAATGACACAACTTTAACTGCTGCGGTCGCCGTTTACAAAACAGTTGTCTCTTTCCTAAAGTGTGGGTTTCAGAAATCATGCTGCAACAGACCCAAGTTGCCACAGTAACAGACTACTACAGCAAATGGATGAAGGTAGGCGCCTTTGAGGTGTTCATTACGTTGGAGTCCTTGTGATATAATAAAAGTAATATAATGTGTGTAATTTAAACTCTTTCCTCGCTGTGTTCCAGCGGTGGCCCACCGTGCAGGATCTTGCAGCTGCTACGCTAGAGGTGATTACTAAAAAAGCAGTTACGGAACATTACGGTGATTTTAAAATAGCATTGATTTTGAATCAAATGCACTGATTTCATTATGTGCAGGAAGTGAACCAGATGTGGGCGGGCCTTGGCTACTATTCCCGAGGAAAAAGACTTCATGAAGGAGCTCAGAAGGTCTGTGTCGCACTCTGAAAATCTGTAGAATATATCTGCGTCTTAAAATTGTGTGTAATAATTACTTTGCATGGTTTTATGTTATGACCGGTTATGTAATCAATTGATCAACAGGATGTGAAATATTGGCGTGTTAATTGTATTGCTGGTCTGTTTTAGGTGGTGTCAGAGCTTGAGGGACAGATGCCTCGCACTGTTGACAGCCTGCTGAAACAGCTGCCTGGAGTGGGACGCTACACTGCTGCAGCTGTAGGCTCTATTGCACTGGGCCAGGTTGGTCATCCCACACACACACACACACACACACACACACACGAAGACACCCTTGATCCCAACCTCATTTATCACAGATGACTGAAAAGGTCTCCGTTGCCTAGGTTACTGGAGTCGTGGATGGCAATGTGATTCGGGTGCTGTGTCGCCTGAGGGCCATTGGAGCTGACAGCACAAGTCCTGCAGTAACAGAGGCACTTTGGTGAGATTAAACTTCAAACTAATACCCTCAAGGGATCTGGGTTTTGACTTTGATGATATCTCTTCAATATCTCTCAATGTCACTGTGATGTTGCTTAGAGCAGATTTTGCTTTTGGGATTTTATTTGTTAGAAGATATTTATATATCAAGGAAACCATGTTTCAAACACGTGGAATATTCCTTAAAAATATAAAAAATAAAACTGGACTCTGAGTGAACCCAAAAGGCATTTTAGTTGAGACGTCTACAGGCTCTCTCTCCGTTTGCACCCATAATTGTTGAATTTGTGCAGAGTGCTGCAGGTCTGTCTCACTTTTACTTGTTTTATTCCCACCCAGGTCTAAGTATGCGCTTTGAACTTTGAAAATGAAGCTTTTGTTGTGATCAAGGCACAAAAAAAATATTTGTCAATGGTATTATTTTGAAGTTTGAACTAAGACTACTCCAAATATAGTCCACAAGTGTTCTCCATTTCAGGAGTCTAGCCAATACACTGGTGGACCCCGAGAGACCTGGGGACTTCAACCAAGCCATGATGGAGCTGGGAGCACGAGTCTGCACCCCTAAAGGACCACTGTGCAGCCAGTGTCCCCTACAGTCTCACTGCCACTCTTACCGCAAGGTAAAAAGCTAAACCGTGCTAAACCAGTGCTGGTAAGGTTCGAGTTTGTGCTCTGCTTTGTATTGTAAATGCAGCAGAAGCAAGCGCTAACATAGATTATTAACGCCTTGGATCACACTGTACATGATGGTGTGCTTATTCAGTGTTTGAATGTGCAGGTTCATGTCAAACAACAGAAAAACTCCAGGAAGCTGTTGGGGAAGCTGGACAGGAAGCCGTCCACCCTGCCTGATATAGAGGACTGTGGTTAGTGTCCGGAGTCCTCCTCGCTCCCTCAGACCTCTCAGAACTTCATGAAGTCATGATGTTACACTAAAGTATTTTCTCCTCTCCTTCAGCGAGCAGCGGGACATGTCAGCTGTGTCCCCCCGAGCCCTGGGACGATGAGCTGGGTGTTCAGAACTTCCCCAGAAAGCCGGCAAAGAAGCCGCCTCGAGTGGAGCGAGCTCTGACCTGCGTGGTGATCAGACCTGGAGGGGAGGGAGAGGACGAATACCTGCTCACCCAGAGACCAAACAAAGGTCAGTGCCTGCAGCATGTCCCACTGGTGGTGGTGGTGGTGGTGGGGGGGCTGTTTGAGGTGGTCAAGAGGTGACTGCAGAATGAATTTGTTTCTATCCTGATAATCAGAGTGAATTGCTGTTTGGATGGTTGAAATATTGGGGATGTGAGCAGGCTATGATTCTGGTCGACTTTTTAATCATTCTGCAGCTTTAACTTTTCATAATTTCATTCATTTTGGCAAGGATCTTTATTGTAGTCAGGCAAACTATAAATAAAATACTAAATACAGAAATGCAAACAAAACAACAATACAAATTAATTAAATTGAATATACTTTCCAACAACCGTATCTGTTGAGATTTTATATATATTTATATTTTGTGTGTGTGTGTGTGTGTGTGTGTTGAAAGGTTTGCTGGCAGGCTTGTGGGAGTTCCCGAGTCTTCTGCTGGAGGAGAAGAAGAACTCTGAGATGAAACAGAAGCAGGCGCTGTGTTCTGAGATCAGCAAGATGCTGGAAACCCATCTGACCGAAAGCCTTCTCCAGTATGTGGGAGAGGTAATCTTGATGTTCACCACCTCTCTAGCATACGCACTTTTGTTTTTAAATATGCGCACAAACTCCTTCTGGAGCTGTGCAATCGCTCTCTGACGGCTCACCTATTGGCTGTTTGCAGGTGGTTCACATCTTCTCCCACATCCACCAGACGTACGTGGTCCACAGTGTGCGTTTGAAGGACGGTGACACACAAGCGCAGACTGAAAATGCGCAGTGGCTCACCAGATCCGCTCTGCAGGAAGCTGCCGTGTCCACAGGAGTGAAAAAGGTTTTTATTTAGTTTACACAGTGTGTGTGTGTGTGTGTGGAGCCCTGCTGTGTGACTGAGGTCAGCAGTACCTGCAGCGCCGGGAGTGGACTTGATTACCGCTCACAGAAAGCATGCTTTTGTAACAGCAGTCTGGTGTATTGAGAAACACACTTGCTGTAGTTTCCCCTCGTCACGTTATGCAATTTCAGCGATTTTAAGTTCAAGTTTTCGTCTTTTGCTTAACGTGATTATTAAATGAAGTCTCAGAAAGACGTGGCATGAGGAGTGAGCAAGTTATTCTGTTTTTCTGTGTGAACAATCCATGAATGGGATCAACATGTTAACTCTTGCAGATTGTGAAGCTTTGCGATTCTGCGGACAGTCAGAAAGGACAAACCTCTGAGGTAAACTTCAGTTTATTTCTATATTTTTCTCCACCCTTTACCAATATCATATTCCTATAATCCTGTACTAGTGACAAATCCCACTTTTTATTGTGTGTCTCTGCTTGTCTCTCTTAGGATGGAAAAAGGAAAAAGGCCGGCGGCATAAAAAAGGACAAGAAACCGCAGACCTCAAAAAAACCCAAACTGAGCGCAGGTAGCAGCAGCAGCAGGCAGCTCTCCCTCAGCTCCTTCTTCAACACAGTTCAACAGGAATCTGGAATTCCTGGGTCCTAATCTCTCGCTCCAAGCACTGCTCTGCTAAGCTCTGGTTTGGGATGACAGGTCCCCCACTTGGACAAGCTTGGACATTGTCACAATGTCGAGAGAGAGAGAGAGAGAGAGAGAGAGAGATAGTGGATGACATGCAGCAAAGGGCAAATCAAACCCGAGCCGCTCTAACAGGTGATCTACCAGAGCTTGATCCTACATGTGCCTTATTTTCAAAGCAATATAAGTGCGATTGATATTAAGGTATTATTGTGCTCCCATCACTTGGAATTAAATAAAAAATGCCACTAAATCATTTGAACATGTTTTTAAATTGTTATAAAATAAAAACAATCTGTGTATTGCTGCTATGATTTTCCTGTAGGGACTTGTAGTGAATCTGCAGTGTACTTTGATTTCTATTGCTTTTAATCCCTTTTAATTTGACTTGTCTTGCTATGAAGTTACATCTGTATGGCATCCTAACATTTATTGCTGCCATTTTTTGTCGGTTTAATGAATGACTTTAAGAGCAGTATGAAAGGTAATTGTCATGTTTATTACCACAATAAAAATGCAAAGTTAGTGGGGGAAAATGTGGAGAGTGTAACTTTGGATAATATAGTCCAGACACAAGACAAACCAACCACGAAGCCAGTGGCATGTGTGAACTGGATGTATTATTTATATTTTTCTCATGGAGAAAGTGTTGC
>JAVQJD010055744.1:0-35792 GCA_036023655.1 Nannoperca australis
CCGAACTATTTCTCTAGAGATTATAACACACACACACACACACACACACACACACACACACACACACACACACACACACACACACACACACACACACACACACACATGCATAGAGGACAAGGGGAGGAAAAAAAAACAAGAGTCTGCCTCAGACAAAAGAATCTGGCCTCATTTCACCTAAATTAACTTTTATGCCAACAAAGTACAGTGACCTGAGCTGAGCTGCGAGGTGATGGACTGTACAGATTTCATAATGAAACCTTTTTGTGTTAAAAGGATGTTGTTCTTTTAAAAATGCTCTTTAAATGTCAAAAAGAACTCCAGTGTTTTCATGTAGTGGAGTAAAAAGTACAATATGTCCCTACATCACAATGTTAGTACAGTACTTGAGTAAATACATGTACTTCCTGCTACTGAATACGATATTACGATATGATAAAAGCCATTTATAAATCACTCGTGCAGTTTTATGTAAAAAGATGTAAAAGCTTTATTTACAACAAGTTAAAGCGTTTAAACCAATTAAAACATCATAATTACAACATTTTCAGTGTACAATAACAGTATAAACAAAAAAAGACATCATGTTGCTACAGTTGTACTGGGTCAGTTGAAGTCGTTCAGATTAGTTTGTTTCTGTTACAAACTCCAGCAGATGCATTTCTGTACAGCATTTGCAGCAAAGCACAACACACCCCAGTGTCTCTGGGTCCCCCATATTTATGTGTTTAATCTTTTTAACAATCCAAATGAAAAACAGTGAGTAAAAAATGTATTTTCCTGTTTTTAAACTGAATGATTCTCCTGTTCTATTAATCCTAATAGCCCAAACAAATACAGCGGCTCCAGCAGTTCTGATCCAAGTTCGTAAAACCCTGAATGTCACACAACCGTTTCTGTGCTATAACACCTACAAATGATTGGCGGTGAATCAACACATTACCAGGTTTCCATATCAGTTTCAGAAGATGTTAATTCATCTCTTGGTTTCCTCCCTGCCATGCTCTCCTCTCACACACCAGCTGTAATACAGTACTTCAAAATGAGGTCTTAGGTTTCACATGGCACAATATCAGAAATCAACATGCAGTCACAGCGGAGAAAAGCAAAGCAGTAAAAGTTATTTTGGCGCACAGGAAGACAAGCTTGAGACGTGTGCATTTCCAAAAAGGATACCGTACGTCACTTATCTGAAATGTTTCATGTTATACATTTCTTCAACAGGAAAGGATTTGGACGAGGAGGAAACACAAGGAGAAACAGAAAGTAGTGTGATACAATGTGGTGATAATTAAATGTGGACATAATGACACAAGAAGTTTTCATTTTCAACTAAAGTTTTATCCTTTTAACGGTTTCCAATAAATGAAAAAAAATGGCTTTGTCCAGGGGCGTCTCTTTCAATAGTCACTCTTTGTGGTCATTTTGCATCTTCCTGTAGGCCAGTAATCCACCCACGATACCAATAAGCCAACTACCTATCATCTCTGACTCTGGTGGCACGGCCGCCCCTCTGGCCCCATTCCTGGCTTTACTTATTGGTGCTGCTGTCTATTTGTGAACTCGGATCTAATCAGTTGTTTACAACTGGTAACCTTCTGTCCTCACTGTTGTCAGGGGTGGATCATTTTTAAAGATTTCTACATCTGTACAAAAGCTGGTTCTTCTGTTGACTTTACCAAGTGAAATGAGTCACCCAAGTCTTTACCCTTTACATTATACATGCAATAACAAATGTCCACAAGCTTCAGTTACAGAATATGACAGCCTGTCACTAATCCGTCATCTCAGTGGTGTAAATTTGAAAATCTAACTTAATGTAACGCTATTAAAACAGACAGCAATGACACAGAAACAGAGTAGCTGAAATGAGAGTTTAGGCATGATGCAAGTCAGGATCACACTTAATCTGTGATGCATTCATGTTGACACAACTGTGCAAACATCCAAGCTTGGCTTAAACACAGACCCAGGTGAGTTTGGTTATCCACTGTGTTACAACAAACCTCTGATTTGCTTGGATAACCTCACAGGTAGAGTGCAACAGTGATGAAACAAATTAATTTCAGAGGATTAAATCCAACATACACAAAACATCGCAGTGTCTGTCGTGCTGCTAACAGACTTTCATTTGGAACAGATGAACTTCCATTGAAAAGTAAAGCTTTAAATGCATTAAGGGTGATACCTGAAACTGAACTTGTGAACTTTTCCATTTTTATTCCAGTCGAGCAGTAATTTGAAGTGATGTGATTGGTTGGTACTGAACAAAACAGCATACAATATGGCAGAGAATTTAGTAACATTTCACTTTTACCGTTCAAAACATCCCAGAAAACAATAGTTTTGCACAAATCTCTTTGGTCGACATTCACACAGCGTCCTTAGACTTTTAAAACACAATGTTTGATATTTACTACTGTGCAGCTCAATGGGCAGAATATGGCACACCATAACCAAATGTGGTTATGGGTAGCCCCGTTTGGGATGGTCTCATCCACTACAGCCATAGAAAAGCTCAGGAAGTGGCTGCATGCTGCTCTTTGACAGAGGCGGGGTGGTTAACCAGACAAACATTTGCCATACCAACCAGTTATTGTTTATCCTGAAAAATACATTTTAAAAACACTTTAGAAAAAGCCTAAATTTCACCTTTCTGTAGTTTTTCTAAGTACGTTTTTAAATGCGGTGTCTTCTTTACCTCTTTCTGGTGCGCGAGGCTGTACGGAGCTCATTACTGCCCCCTAAGGCAGAAAACATCCACTGTCCCATCGTTATGACTGTTGTTACTCCACAGGCTCAAGGGGCAGCAATGAGCCCAACATGGAGAAACCACACAAACGTGAAATGTATTCTTTATCTGAAGTGTTTGAACGTGTTTTAGGGTGTTTAAGCGATGAGTTTTAATTGGCAAACAAAGAGGAGCACACGGCTGACTTGGGAAGCACCCCTCATGCTGAACATTTTGAACTCATGGTACATGGTATGGTGCTTGGGACAATTACGATAAGAATAAATGTACTTAATCTGAAATAGTCAGTGACACAACCCTCTTTGCCTCTTTGCATGATTCGGTGTTTGGTTGTCGTCCAGAAATCACTCTCAGAGTGTTTAATGACTTGGCAAGCGTGAGGAGACTTGGCCGGGTCTGAATCACTGTGCTAATAAACAGAGAACATGACCTTGTCAACAAACCAATACTTGCCAAATACATTTAGTCTGGCTGCTAATGTTAAATCCAGAGGCTGAAACAAAGAGCCAAAGAGGCTGAAATGCTGTGAATATTAAAACAATGTCAAAGTAACGTTTGTAAATTCAAAACATAGCGCATGACAAGACAGGGGGAAAAGACACTGTTTAAGGGTTTAAATGATTGACATGACCTCATTATTGATTTTGTTCATCATCTGGCCTCTTTGAGTATCACTCCACTAACTGGGCAGCTTAGCAACAAGTACTCAGATCTCAATGTTGTATCGAGCAAAATGCAAAAGTGTGCAAAATCTAGCAAAGAGGGAAGTGAAACCTTTAAATGTTAAATTTTTTTTTTTTTTTACTATAATCTTTTAGAATTCCTTGTACACACATTGCATTTGGTGATGAAAGTCATTCTGAAGTTCTTGGAAATATATGAAGTTAGATTTTAGTGAGCAGTGAGGAAGTCATGTGCCTTCACCATTCAATCTGGTTCTAGTGGTTACACAAACAGAGGCCTTTCTGTGCAGAGGAAGATCGGTATCAGTTACTTGTAGGCTGAAACAGTATCATCTTACTGGCATCGTAGTGAACAATAAAGAGGATAAAATCTGTCTGGGCTGGGTCAGGTCATTATCTCTATTGTGGATCAATTGAGGAGGATAAATTGTAAAGTAGTCATGAAATAGGTGGATTTTTTTTTTCCAATACAAGAAATGTTTAGATGTTTAAAAAACTAGTGGAAACTGAAATAAATTGTTTTTCTCTCTTTATTTTAACTGTAGGATTACTGCTTCGACTTAAAATACCTTTGAAGGGTGAATATATAAACTTGACCCAGGGTATTGAAATATGACACACAAAACAAACTGGACACTTTATCATCGATTCAGACAAATACAGTATTAAGCTGCATTTGGACATGATTCATTTTCTGTTATGTTGGGTAATTTTCATATGTACGGATCAGTCCAGAACATTTCTCCCCTTACCACTGAATTATTATTATTTACAGTCCCAAATACTTATTTTTGCAAGCAAAGATCTGCTTTTTATGTTTTCTCTTTCATCCGCGGAGCTGGTTATGATGTTTTCAATCCAAATGCTGTAATTTGCCACCTGGAATATTTGCAAATAATCTCAGTTGCTGAGGACCGAAGCAAATATTTTATTACCCACCTGGAATATCAGTCGTGTCCAAATGGGGCTTTAGTTGCAGAAGAATACAGTATGCCATTGCATTTGATGATCTCTTATACCTGTGTCATTTAGTACTCAAATTATGAACACATGAAATATGGCTGAAAACGGCTCTTATTAACTAACAATGCAGACACAAGCAGACATAGTTTAGGGACATTATGTGATAAAAACATTGGATAAAAATGATTACTTTGGCTCTGCGCGGATTCTGGCGTGACAGGAGTGCAAGATCATTTTTGCCTGTCTGAAAGATTCAGGGGTAAAAGATAAGGGAATATTTTGCAGACTGGACCCACATTCTTTAACAACCCTGGGTCTGCCGAGTTGACCACCTGGACCACTCATAATCTCTGTACAACAAAAACACCTTAAAACAAGCTAAAACAGTTAACAGGAAACAATACAAGGCACACTTGAGTCTCCACAGGCGAAGGTTTGCACAGAGGCATATACAGGTGGTGGACTTTGCGCAGGAAAGGAGTGCAAAATCCCAGTTCTTTGGTAGAATTGCGAAGGCTCAAAGACCATGGAGGAAAAACAGAGAGCAAAAATCCAGGCATTTTAGAGTTCCTTAAAGGTGGTAACGAATCATCTGTATCAAAACGAAGATGAAGACAGTCCAAAGTCTCCTTCTTCAATAGGGAAAGAGGAGGAAGCATGGTGAAAGTACCAAAAAGATATTCAAGATATGATTGATCCAATAACACAGATACATTATTATAGAAAAATGCTACGTCTGCTGGGATTTCCAAAGGCTAAACCTGAGAGTGGTCCTGGTTGATCGCTCCGCCTTGCAAGTAGATTATCCGTCCAATCAGAAGGAGCAGGAGGCCTACGCAGAGCAGCACAGTGGGCTCCTGGTGGATGTGTGGCTGCTGGATTGGATGGATTTCATCCCTCTGTCTCTGGAATAGAAAGAAGAGAGAGAAGTACATTATAAATATTATTATTACACTCAACCATTAGCTGAACATTTAATGCAAAGAAAATGTGTGAGAACAGTTTACAAAGTTATTTATGTCCAAATCAATAGTAGGCTAATAACAGGCTTTTCCCTGGTGCGCTCTTATTTCACAAGATATGTGAGTGTGTTGTGATATGCATCAAATGTTCAGGTAAACACACTGAAGTCCCTTGATGAATTCAAATCAAAGTGACACACACACACACACACACACACACACATACGGTATGTTTACATCCACAGGAAGCAGATAAGTACAGTTCTCTACATCCTGCCACAAGTCTTTACTTTCTCTGTCTCCAGGTGTGATTTTCTTACGTCAGTGTGTGTATGAATGCATAGGTGTGTTTATGTTTGAATTGGTCTGAAAGCACCTGATCTTTCTGGCTAGTTGGTAATTAAAAGAAAGCATTTGCAGTGTTACAGCACCTACATACATGACAATGATTTAACTGTCCACTTTAAAAGATGGTGCTGTAACTGTAACCACCTTTACTCAGGAAGCACACGAGATTGTCATACAGTACTATACACGAACATTAAAGACTTCATGGGTCCACAAAGTGCAACGTGGGTGAAACATAGTTTTTGTCTTTGTTGAATGGTGTTGGATAACATGTCAAGATTGATGTAAAGATAGCTGCTGGTAATAATGTAAAATGAAATGGGTACATCGGTCATTAAGTGCATATTGTGCAAGACAGTTTCAAAAAATAATGGTAAAACTTGAAGCAACAGAGGCAGAGATACCCTTTCAAACATTGGATCCTGAATTTCCCATTATGCAACTGTCAAATATGAACCTAAATAACCAAATCAGACATGGAAATCTCCCTCAAGCCATGAAAGACATGAAAGACATGAAACAACTGGCTGAGTGTGAGAATAATGGTGTCGTGGCCCCGTTTAAAATCACCATACTAAACTCTGAATGGCGCTAAGATTGGCGTGTCCTTCTGAGCTGAGTTTGCACAAAGCCGAAGCAGATCAAGCTAAGTCTGAGTCTTCACACTAATATTGTGCAAGGTCTTGTTAAAAACATCTAACAGTGATCAAATCCTGGCTAACCCACGCTGTCCGGTCTCCAGGATTCTCCATAATTACATTAATAAATCAAATCACCTGCTGTAGTTTTGGCTCTAATATTTTTGTCTCTTGCTATTTTGAAAGCCTCTCTGCGGTCATTCCGACACACTTGGCACGCTGTTGACTGACACAGGTGTTTTCTTTTCTTTTCTGCTCTCCATCCCTGCAGTCAAAAGCCCTGTGCCTTGGCTCCAGTCCATCACTTCAGCAGCAACAGCTTCTCGCTGATAAGAGATCTGGTCGGGTGGACGGGAAAGAAAGGACATTTCCCCTGGGTGGATGTGCACCAGGAAGCTTAGCGGCGAACAAAACACTCCAGAAACAACAAGGTTCCTGTTGCTGAGGAAAGGTGGAAAGGTGGGTGGGGATCTTTACAATGAATGACTTAAATAGTATCTGGTACCTTTGTTTACACCAAGAAATACTTATCATAGAAACTAAATATATAGTTACTATAATTACTGACCGTATTTCCCTTTTAGCTCCAGTTCAAACCAATGTTAAGATTGTAACAGTTTGAACACATGGTAAAAACACAAAAACAGCTCGTAGTGGCCGACAGTAGAAGGCTGTGGTCGCACTGTGCAGCTCTCAGGTGTAAAATCTTGGATCTGTGTGAATGTGAAGCGGGGTTCTGCTTAAATAAATCCACCCTCAGCTACTAGGTTAAAAAAGGAAACCTTACACTCTAACTGAAGCATTTACAAGAATAACTACGGCATTTACAAGAGGAATCAGTTTTTCCGCTGGAAGATGGATGTCCTGTTTTGGCATGAAGCCCTTCAAATAAAGCCCAGCCGGATGGACTGCGCAATACCATCCAGTCATTGACTGACACAGAATAAGGCTTTTGCCCCGGGGCGAGACTGTTCTCTGAAAAACAGGATCTTTACGGACGAGAGCGAGAGAGGAATATCAAAGCTGTGTGGTTTGATTCGAAAAGTGAGCCAAAAACCACAGAAACCCCTAATGGCAAGAGGAGGAAACAGGTGTGGGGAAGACTAGTTAACCCTGTGATGAATCCGTCTGCTTCTAATTCTGCTTTTGACTCTGGCCAAGTCGAACAAACAGGTCAGAGATGACAAGAGAGCTGCCAGAATCCTTTGATTTGAACAAGACTTGACCCCGATTTCCTGTACAGAACCAGTTTGACAAGACTTATAGGATTATGGAGACTCAAAGAGAAAGAAATCCATCATAGAAAAGGCATCCACAACAGGTGAAAATAGACCACAGTGCAATACATTTGAAAGACTCAAACACTGGAGGCATGCACAAAGCAACAACCTGGAAACAACCAATCACTTATTATATTTTCCCCGGAGATAGAACCACAGTCCTTTTCTACTCCAACTCAACTACGTAAAAGTCTTTCAAATTAAATGAAGGTAAAGCTGACTATAGTGATTAACGACCTCACGATTATCTACGATATAACTTTCCTGAGGTAACGTGAGTTGAATGAGAAAAATGAAACACATTGCTCTGGAAATGAACCACTTTGTCATGAGCTGGTGAAGCGGCAGCAGAAGAGTATAATCAGATCTGAGTATGTAAATGACGTGCTCAAGTGCATATGTTTCAAAAGAAGGTACGATGAAATCATCAGTATTCCCAGACATGTTGGCTAGCTAACTAGCATGCACACTCAAGACCATTTCTATAAAAAAAAATTCCAGGCTAGCAGTTGGTCGGTTTACCAATTTGCAATGTTTGCATGTAAACGCGATACACTCAATGGTTACCATGGTAAACATGTATCAATGCCTGCTAAACATCACAGTGTCAGCATATTAGCATGCTGATGTAAGCGTGTCTCATTTTATTTTTGGTTGGAAGTTTAAATTAAATTCATCAAGAAAACTGGACTTTTCTAATGCCTCATTTTTCAGAAGAAAACAAAATCTGGCATAAATCTCCCAAAAAAAACATCTGGAAAAGCACTTTCCTTTTTTCTTTTTTCCTTCTCTCATGAGATTTTCTCCCCAGTTATCATTACTTTATGAACTTTCAAACTTTAAATCAACATTTGAGGAGACACCAGACTCATTTCACTGCAGCTAAAACTGAGCCTTGACTTCCATGAATGTCATCAAGGGACTGTTGTGTTTGGCAGCGAAGTGAAGAGCAAACTCTCCGTTGAACATTGATTTTTGGGGGATTTGGTTTCATCTCCACAACCTGAACTTCAGCCATTATTGTAAATCAAGACTCATGTGGGTGTAGAAGCTCGAGCAAACACCTAATAGAGCTCCGCCTTTGTTTTGAGTAGAAAGTTGTAGTGGATTTTTAACTGAAGAGCAACTTTTGTAAAAAGCAGTCAAGGGCTGCAATTTTCCTTCAGTGATTTATTTCCTCAGGTTACACCATTTCTGGCCTTAAGATATGTAATTATGCTTCTCTGTTGTGAAAACTTAACTAAACTTAATGTTAATTTGCTTGCTGCAGCGTTTATCATATTACACATTAGAGACGTGTCATTCATGTAAGCAGCTTTGGAAAACAGACACCAGCTTTGTGGTTTTCAACTTGGCAAAGTTTCTGTGCTCGTTGCTCACCTTACGAACCGCCGTAGTGATTTAACTGTCAAAACGATCTTCAGAGTGCAGTGTGAGGGAAGAGACCACGCTGTCAGATTTATGAGTCTCAAGCCAAAATGCAAACATACTGAAAGTTTGATCTAACTATCTCTAGATACCCCAATGCACTCCATCATGTCCACTACAACCACAGTCTGAGAAGCTCTATTGAAACAACTTGAGCAAAGGCAATATCCTACCACATTACAGTATAGCCTGCTCCGTAGTCATGGTAGGGACTTTATTATATTTGACACGCACAACTAATGAGAGTGAAGGAAAACTGTTAATGACAACATAACAGGAGGATGTGGTGTATCTGGGAGGAGCCTCGCCGTATGTGGTTTAACAAAACTGATGCATACATCTGACCAACGTCTGTAAGCAATGTGTCTCAAACCACGTCTGGATCAGATCATGAGTGATCACATACACCTGGATTCATTTATATCATCATTAACCGATATCTGTCTGGTAACAGAAGGTGCATGCTCAGGGTTTCTTCAACTGGTTTTAAAAGGAGTCAAAGGAATAGTTTGACTTTTTGGCAAACACGCTTATTTGCCTTCTCGCTGAGAGCTAGATGAGATGATCGATGTCACTCTCATGTCTATGAATTAAGTATGCAGCTAGAGCCATAAGACTATTAGCTTAGCTCAAGATAAAGACTGGGTGCAGAAGAAAATAGCTTCCATGGCTCTCTGCAAAGTTAATAAATACAGCTACCAGCACCACAAACACAGACAGTAATGTCAAAAATGTGACAGTGAATCAAGTGTTCTGGGAATCACCTAAGATTAAAAACACCATGTACACAATAGGACTGGTCTGTTATTTGGGTTATTGGTTGTATTTCACAGTCAGGAGGAGAGGTTTGATATCCACTGCAATCAGAAGCAGATGTACTCCTGAGCTGACAAACGACAGGGTGGGAGTCAGACACAAAGCCCAAACCAGTTTCACCAAACACTCTTAACATGTATCCTAATACCTCAGGATTAAGGAAGAGGGAAATGCACACACATGCACACATTGGTAATCCTGTAAAAGTAGTAGTAGTAGAGTACTACTCATTTGAACTCTTACCTCAAGTAACCCTGTCCATCATCTGAGAATACAAAACCTGCAGCCACGAATCTTTTTCCTGCTGCCACTGCAGCTCTGCAGGCTTCTAACAAGTAGTTCAACTGGCACACACATACACACATGCTGGCGCCGCCATGTACAGTGCATGCAATTGCACATACACACACAATATTGCTGGTGTGATGCAATACGATAACCGACTGATAAACACGCAAAAAGCAAAACATCCACAACACCAGGAAAACCAAGCAAGCAGTCAATAAATTAACCAGGAACTCCACTAGTTTAAAAAGGTAATGCTGATTGAGGGCATGTTATTTCAGATCGTGTTTTGTTTAAATACATTTCCAATACACCATATACTACACTGATTCACATTTTTAAATGTAGCCATTGGTTTCCATTCATTTGAGTTGAAACTTGACAGCAGGTGTTTGAATCATGTCACCTTGATATTATTGTTGCTGAAGGGGCAGAACAATTTGAGAAGTCTTCTCAGGTGATGAGTTCAAATGTTGGTGGGAAGCTCCAACATCAGAGATTTTGAATGAATCTGTGACTTTAGCAGCATTACAAGGCAACAGAAAACAGACACATGTCTGATGCAGAGGACTTCAAATATCTCATATTGCTTTCTTTCTCTCCTCCTGGTCCCTTTCATTTCACAGTGGAAACATTGAGTCAGCCCGTTCCAAGAAGCTCATGTGATTTTGTTTGGTCACCACAACTTACTATGCTGCCTCTCAAAAATAGCTCTCTAAACAAGGCTACAGACAAGCACGCGCACACACAGACACACACACAGACACACACACACACACACACACCCACACACACACACACACACACACACACACACACACACAATGCAAACTGATTCAGGCTTTGTTTTATTATGTCTCTATCCTTTTCACTATGTAAAACTCCCCAAACACAATCATTTTAAAGTTTTACCTCCTAAAATGTTGTTGCAGAGCATTCATACAAGTTTAAACACAAAAATATCTCACTTACTTATATATGTATATGTAAACATATCTGCACATTATCCTTTATGCAAACCCACATAACACATCATTACCTACACACTGAGGTTGCATTAGTGATGTTGTGGTTCTGAATCTGACTGATGACCTTAATCACATTTAATCTCTGTTACTTTCTTCTGTTATTACTAATCTCTCTTGTCTTTTCCCCCCAAACATCTGTGGCCAAGTTGTGAATGCAAACATTAATACCATCAATGTTTACAAGTTTAAAAACATTAGGACCGTGATTTGAAAATGTTCTCTGTGTGCATCTAGCCTTAACTGTTCAAAATATTGCAACATATCATAACGTAGTATCCAAAGTCCCAGACAAGCAGTCAACAAAACAAAGCTTCAGCTAGCAGGCTATAAACCAGCAAATGCTTCAATAAATCAGTGTTTAGTCCTTCATTCCACTGATGGAAACATCCCGCTCTTTGTGTTTCACGCACACTCGAGCACACACAAACAAAAACACAAGCATCCAGCCAGTGACACCCGACTGCTCCACAATGTTCCACAGAGTTATTTCTGTCTTCAAGACAAAGGGTTTTACCTCTTACTGAAAGATGACAGAGTGCGTGTTGGAGTGTGTGTTGGAGAGTGTGTTGGAGAGAGTTTGACTGTGTGTGTGTTGGAGTTTGTTTGACTGTGTGTGTGTTGGAGTGTCTGTTGGAGCGAGTTTGACCGTGTGTGTGTTTGACTGTGTTTGACTGTGTGTGTGTTTGTGTGTTTTGGCAGGATAATTAGACCTTGTGCTTTGCTCCCTGAGAGTTCTTTAACCACAGGGCTGAGCCATAATGAATCCACGCTGTCACGGACACTAGACTGTCACACCACACACACACACACACACACACACACACACACACACACACCACACACACACACACACACACACACACACACACACACATGCGCTAGACACCATACTGAGCACGTTTACAGATGTTTGAAAACAAACACGCACACATAATCACGCACATATTGTCTAAATGTTTAACTGAGAGAGTGGGGTTGACGGGTGAGAGAGGCTGGATTAAATAAGGACAAAGGAGAGAGAGCCAGTGAGAGAGAGGAAGACTTCTGAAAAACAAATAACCACTCGTCATTATATTGGTGGTTACACAACACAAGGCTGTACATGTTTTCCTGCAAAATAATTATTCACCTCAATATGGTTTTTATGTAAAAAAATATTATGTTTTTTTAAAGTGCTAATTTAATCAAATAAATAATGTCATTATTTTATAATGATAAATGATTGAATAAAAATGAAGTGAACTGAGAGGAAACACCTGTGTGCTTGTGTGTGAGTGTGTTCTCAGATGTTAAGAGTCATTTCAAAGCCTCTACAGCCTGAAGTGCCTCTTGGCCGACGCTCTTCAGGCAATGAAACCAAATAAAGCTGCTCTATCAACAGCGGCAACACACTGGCAGCTCAGTATTCAACAACCCCCTAAACCTGCTGATGAATTCACAGACGATCTAAAACAGTCCTTCTTTTCCAATATCATCGGGTTCATCTTTGTTTTTGTTGTCTTTGGGGTTTCGGAGAATACTGCAACGGACTGCGCATTAAGCATGAACACCTCTGTGCAAGCTCATAGCTCCCGGGACATGTGCGGAGGTCCGTGTCTTGGCCATGCACAATATGAAATCTTGCATTATGGAGGGCAGGTAGTTGGGCCGACACCTTTTATGCAAGAGATCAGATTCAAGTGAGAGGACAAAACAGTGGCTGCATACTCGCCAACAGCAGGACTGATGGTAATGAAACTAACTAAAATCATCTGTTCAGAGCTGGTATTCTTGTTACTTTTGCGAAATCTTGTCCTTTTCTTAATTTTTCTCCTCTCTCCTATTCAGACTGACCCACTCTCCTGCACTGTGGTTCTTGCCCACTGTTAGCTATGGAAGAAAGTAAAACAACCCCGGTTACGCCAGCTGCATCTTTTTACCGACCAACGAGGAAGTGAAACGTTTAGATTCACGCATGCTATCCTCCCGAGATCCCACCCCTCACATGCAGGCACCAAACTGGCCAGTAGACTGACAAGGGCATGATCCCTCACCGACTTCCCACAGGTGTGTTCAACTACTGCGGGGAATTCAAACCCGGATACCTGCGGTGGTGTCCAAGTGTTCTGCCCTCATTTCTTTAGTCATATGTTGATTTTGTGCAATCGTGGTTGTACTGGGATTAAGGGTATTCAATCATTTGTGCATTATTAGCAAACAAACTGCAGAGAACTGAATGTTCTGGCTTATGTTATTCTTTCTTCTAAAGATTAAGTATCTGATTAAACGTATGTTCCTGTGGTTATGAAATCATGTGTAACCATGCATGTGCACTTGTCCACAGCAACAGCAACACCTGGTAAGAGAACAGGGAACATGCCTCCACGTTCCTCTTTTCTGGGCCTCCTCAGTGTTGAACAGCATGAAAACACACACGTTCACACACCTTCTGGAGAATTCTGTACCCAGGTTCACAGCCAGTGAGACACAGAGAAACAGGCTCTCCTTTTCTTCTCTTTCTCATACTGTCTTTCAGGTGGTGTGACTAGATGTTGACTCATCACATTGTGTCAGGTTTCTCAAACCAACCTAAATTTTGCTGTGCAGCTTGTAGCTGAGGACCAGCCTTGCACGACTCTTGGCACATACCTTATCCCAGCTCGTGGGATTTATAGGAATGAGCTAAGTTCTTCCTGATGTCGGTGCACTGAGTGCTACTCGCGTCAGCCAATAAAACTCCAGATTTTCCCAGACTTCTGTGCCTGACTTTGTGAAGTGTTCCAGGACCATGTTGACAATATATCTGATCATCCAGAAGGCAGGTAAGTGCAGTGATTGATCAAAACCCAAACCTGAAAGATGGGTGTGTAACCCAGCTCTGTTAATGATGGGTTTGAGAGTAATGTCATCACTGCTGGAACCACAAGTGCACACAAACAACATCCCTTAAGGGGTATCGTGGCTTTATGGTTCAGAGTGCGTGTGTGTTTGGGGGGAAATGCAGAAGAGGGCAGAAAGGGTTAACTGTCTTCATGTTTGATGCTCATTAGCACCCAAGAATGTTAAACGCAGCGGGAGAAGAACACTTCAGACTCAGCAGACAGAGTTGTAGCTTTATCGCTGTTAAGCTTTTAACACCGAGGGAGCATTTTAAGCTCTTCACTGGGATCTAACAGTCCTGTCATGCCTGTTTTTGACTTTTATTTTTTAATCCGTTTCTCTGATGAGATTAAAGTAAATTCAGCTCAGATTTCTTTCCCCTTCTTCCTCGGCTGGCTTCCCCAAACTCCAGTCAGCTCTTTGATATGGGAGTAAATAAAACTGTGATGATGCAACATGCAGAAATGTTGCCAAGGAAACGGAAGCCAAGAGGAAATGAACTCTTATTGCAACTTTACAACACACCCTGTCTGTCTGACTGATGAGTGAACTGCACCATTCAGAGGATTTATATGATCTGCAATAATGTGATTATCTCTTCACTAAGGCAATCGTGAGACTACTGCAACTGTCATTTCACATCATAATCAGAAATGATTAACCATGATGGATCCATCTTTCAAAATGCTTGTCACATATTCTCTTAAACCTGCTAATTTGTTGATGTTTTGAAGTGCACACTAGAATAAATGTTGTGCTTTTAAAAAAGAGCCACATGGCTAGAAACTGGAGAAATAAAAATGCCTAGAAGAATGACTTGGAGAAAATATGTCACACTGAAAAGGTGATTTAGCAAAGAGGCCCTGAGTGAGTCATGCTTACATTCAGTGCTTCTAACCGAAGAGCATTTTGTCTCTCCGTGAGGTCTAACAAATGTGTTGAATGCATTTCCCTCCTCATCAAACGATTTAAAAAAAAAACATATATATTTGCAAGTTACCGCCACCAACTGTCAATAAGCAGGACCGCGTGAAACCTGCGGCAGGAATGTGTATTGTTTTGCAAACCTACCAGCAACCCAACATTGCTCCATAGCACAACTAGTAGTCAAAAGCTCATTCCCACAGTCTTTTAATTGCTGCAAATAGAGATTCTGGTTAGGATTTTAATTTCCTGTGTAATTATTTCAACATTGTTATCAACTTATTTTCAATTATAGTAGCACATGACACAAGCTAAATAACATCTGCCCACGGGGAGTCAGTATTCCCAAACACCTCCGTGTACATCAGTGCCTCAGTCAGTCAGCCAGCCAACAAATCATTAGCTTAACTGCTGCTACTGAGGCCGAGCAAATAGGCTTTGATAATGTGAGCAGCCAGGGAGCTTCTCAGGGTCTCACCACATTTAAACGCCCAAGATGTACCGCTAAGTTGTGTTGTTGTTTCTTTCCCACTACTGGAAATGACTGAGGGCTTTGCAGAAGAGAACGGGGCTGCTTCCCACCCCCACCATCTCCTGCTCCCCCACTGTTGAGGGTTTTTTTTTGTATCATATGGCTGTTTACTTGTTTGGGGTTTTTTAAACTGCAGTAGTTACTGTGGCATCTGTATTTCCTGCAGCTTCAGGCTGTCCTGCTTGGTTATTTTCTGATCAAAAGTCATTTCGTTTCCCCCCCCCGAGCGCAGTGGAAACAAACAGCTGGTCACAGGCTCCTTCAGATCACCCACGGCAGCATTTTAGGAGCAAATTGCTAATTTTAAAAGGATCCTTCTTCACATTCACACAGTCGAATAGCCGCTCTTTTGATTAATTTTGGGTCTGTTCTGATTTCTGTCCTGAAGGCTGCAGGTAGAGTTGATAAACCCTAACTAATCAATTGTGGCAAACAATGATATTAGTGAGTCATGTTGGATAGGAAGAGTAGGTGATTTTACACATTCACACACAGTAATATCTAGATGGGCAAAAAACCTTAACCATGACAGCTTACCCCAATATAACAAAAAGATGTTGGAAAGTCACTGACAGCTGTTAGCTAACCACAGTCTTCTGCTGTCAGCCAACCAGCTGCTCTACTGCAACTGTTGAGTGATACTCTCTATAGACAGACAGACAGACAGACAGACACACACACACACACACACACACAGAGTGTCTGTGATCACTGACCCTAAGCATTCTATCGTTATAGATATCTCCAAAGCGTCTGAGCCTTTGTCCGACCTCCTGCGCCTGCATGTCCCCTTCTGCGTTTCGTGGCCGCGTGCTAGAGGGGCTGGGAGAAGGTCCTGAAACAGAGAGGAAAAACAGTGATAAAAAAGTTTATAATTTATGTTGAACTAATCGTATTTCGACGCTTCACATATGTGAAACACAAAATGTAGTCAAACAGGAGTCTGCAGCTTTATGTGTGGTTGTTAAACACACATTGTTAAACTTCAGCACCAAGAGATCTAAGATGGCCCATTTATTGCAACATATGCCCACACAGTGCACACATCAAATGATGTGCCTCAGCAGATGTGCAGTTCAGACTGTGGCCACTACATCAAAATCGCCACACAGCAGGACTAAGTTCCCGTGAGCTTGACTGATTCATACTTTTTTAATCCAATAAGAAAATGGCGATCGTTTGTCCACCAACACATGAACGCAGCATAATGGTTACAATTACAAAAAAAATGCATTTCCACCAAAATCCCACAGGCAGTAACATTTTGAGGAAATGAAATTTTTGAAAAAAACATCAACAAAACAAGCAGACGAGTGTAATTGAGGGAGTGGGTGGTTCACAGTATCAGAGCACAGACGATTTTTTTTTGTTTTGAACCAGTTGAGTTTATTGATGATATAAAAGATCCATTCTCTCAACGCAACAATGCAAAAGCCGCTGAAGAGATGTAAAGCAGAATATTCATGTAGGGGAGATTTTTTTTAAATCAACAAAAGACACAACACGTCATCCTTGTAGTTATCAATTTGTAGTATAGATGGATAAATTAAAACTTTTAATGAATTTTGTTACAAAACTGGCAAAATATTACATGTGTGTGCGTCTGACTGGCATCATAACAAAGATGTCGCAGCTGACCAGGTGAGCGAACGTGTTTGCGTTTGCATGTATGCAAGTGTTTTTGTGGTTATCTGTTATATTTTCAGTCTGAACTACAGTATGACTATGAAAGGCTCTGACCTCTTACCGATCTCCACTTATGACTCATGAACACTGTTGTGAAACCCAGACTTAATATTTCTCACATCCCCCAATATAGTGCGCTATTGGTGCGCTCCAATCAATCAGCCAGGCTGCTGACTACACTACCGACATCCGTAAGAGTGTTTACGATGGGAGGCGACAGCAGTGTAACCCATGACTACACAAAACACTATGGGCTGTGTTAGAGCAGTGTTTTCTGCGCTCAATTTCCCAGAGATCAAAAGTCACTGAATTGTACAATTACTGTTTGCTCAAGTTCGGAAATTAGTATGTAAAGGCCAGTTGGAGCTGATTGAGACAATAGCTGCGTTTAAATGGACCCTAATAACCCACGACCCACGAATAATCTGAATGAATAATAGCCCAATCAGTATAAAAATGCCTCATGTAACCACTTTAATCAGAAGGAATTTTCAATTTAGCTCATAATCCGATCGTCTCTGGTTGGAATAGATTCTTTCTGTGCATGTTTGGTAACATTAGATGACATGAATATGTTTCTGCAGGGGTCAGAAACGCGGCAGCAGCAAAACAAAACTGGTCTGTGGCCGATCCAACTTTATTGTTATACTTTAACGGTCGAAAGGCTCAAAACGAGTTGTGTTGACGAACGAAGCTTCTTCGTCTGTTATATTTCCGGCAGATTAGATGCTTCACAGCGGGTGGAACCACTTTACACACAAAAAGTTACATTCTGATGAAATGCAGCTTTCATAGAACTAGCAGTCTCTGAAAGCTCTATGGCTCAGTTAATGGCTTGCTACTGCTGAGGGGCCAGCAATTAAGAGGTACAGAATTTAGAGACAACACATCTTGGATCACTGAATTTTCTGAAACTTGTTTCAGGGGACACAAATCTTCTGAAAAGAGTCTTGATTTACCCAGAATACATAATGAGTTGCTCCCACTTAAAACAGTCGATTATCAGTCAGCTTTGTGCAGCCTATTAACTTAGAGGTTCTGTCTAAAGTTGATTTGTTAGATGGAAGCCTCGGGCAAAATCTATCTTTGTGCAACCAGCCCCCGAGGTTGTGTTATAATTAAACCGTGTGAATATAAATCAAGCAAAGACAAAAATGCATCACAGACCAGTGCTCCACTCTGGCTGAGCCTGAAGAAACCTGACTGTAGGTGCAATCTTCCTGCTGCAGGAGGACGTGTTGTGATATGATATCTGTAATCACGCTGTCAGAGAGCGACAACAACAAGATGATAAACTGATCCTCCTGAAGTCTCGCTCTTCAACACACCATCAGGACAGCATTGTTGTTATGCGGGACTTCTTCTTGTACTGTACAATGTATGATACTCTGTATGTGCGCCAGTGTGTGTGTGTTTACCTCATATCTGTCCTATCTGATGGATGTAGTGGATTGAATGAGAGGCGAAGAGTTTCTGTCTGCATCTTACAAAAGACCTGCAGGCCTATTTTGACTGCAAAACACACACACACACACACACACACTGAGGCCTATTTTGATTGGTGTACTTAATGAATGACACACACACACACACACACTGAGGCCTATTTTGATTGGTGTACTTAATGAATGACACACACACACACACACACTGTTGTGTTGGTCTGTTTTGACTGGTATCTTCTCTGTCTAGCTGTAGTGAAAGACAATAAAAGAGACACAAGGCAATCAGTGAAGCTAACCACTGCTATTATAAAGAGCAGAGTCATAAGTGCAGAGGTTACAATGCGCTGGGACTTATGGAAGTTTAAGTTCAGCCTTACAAAACACCACTATCCTTGTAAAAAACATTGAATCCAGATGGATATGGATGTGGTTCATGATAAACATGCAGTATTATATATACAGTAAAAACAAATCTAAAAAAAACAAATGAATCTTATCAGGACGAGAGAACGATATCATTGTCATCCACTGCGCCTGCACTGTGAGGGGATTTACTCTGTTACTTGTTTTTTAATTTCTTTTATGTGCCAAAGATCTCAGCCTCGTGCCACAGTTTTGTTTGTCACCAAGCAACAGGACAGGCAACTTTAGCCAGCACGGGTCACAGCTAAGAGCATTGTTGTGTTGTTCTGTTTATGCATCTAAATAAACTGCAGAAATGTTAAAAAAGGATCCGGTATAGGAGAAGTGATGAGAGTCCAACAAACACTCCATCAATACAAGCTCAAACCAATAGAACTTGATTGAACATTTTATTCACCAAAGTTGACAAGCCAGCTAAATATGTGAGATACACGGCGACAAATGGAGTTTTCAATTTGACATTATGGTGCTTTTTTGAGTCTTGACCTTTGGCTCCACTCTGTATCATGAAATAAGCTGCGCCAGATGAGGCTCTGCAGCGATCAGAGCAGGTTCGCGTGGCAGTGTCATTAGCTAGCCACTCTGATTGTAGCAACCTCAACTTGAAGAGCGATACAACCCCAAGCGAGTGCACAGCAATCAACGCCTTTGCACTCCCTCGTGGCGCGGTTGAACAGCTGATGTACAGTCGTCACGCCGGCGATCAACCGGCCTCTCTTCCATCATCACAGTTGCTCAGTAAACAGCTAATGCTACAATGCTACATGGCAACAAAGTTCTTCCCCTGGGGGTCTTCCGGTCTGATCGGTTGCTTGATTTTGTTTTAAGTTTTCACAGAAGAGCCGCTGTGTTTTTGTTCAGCAGTCCCCGCGGCCTAAACACACTACCCTCGTTCAGAGGAATGGGAGGAACACCGCCTCACGCTTCAGCTGACACCTCCTTTCAGTGTTAACTCTTCATCTGGAACTTCCAACTCTTTCATTGCTTCAACACTCCTTAAAGGGGAAGTGTGCCAATTGTGGAGTACTCCTTCATATGTTGTTGCATGAAGCCTCTTGCGGCTCCAGACGGAGCTGTGTGAGGTCACTTGATTCAGCGACGGTTGGGGCTACAAGTGTAAAAATGAAAAAAACATTTCTGGGGGTGTGGAGTTAGAAAGCAATCCTAATCTCTGCCTGAAGCTAGCAGCTTGAGGAGCCACCACAAGCACATCACGTCTATCAGGAGTCAAACAATGTTGTAGAGCTGCAATGTTGAAGTAGAGTAAGTGCTTAAACTTAAATTGAAAATCTCAGTTTCAAAAGCTCCAAATACTTAATGTTTAACTAATGCAAATATTGTTTGTAGTTACATATATTCTCCCTCTCCCTCTCTCTCTCTCTCTCTCTCAACTCAATTTGCTTTATTGGCATGAATGTAACAATGACAATGTTGCCAAAGCATCAGGTAATAATGATATTAGAGCAATAATAATAATCATAATTTAAACAAATTTAATAAATTTACAATTAATAAAAATCTGGAAAATCTCTCTCTCTCTCTCTCTCTCTCTCTCTCTCTCTCTCTCTCCCCCCTCTTGGGCGTGGCTCTTTTGGTTTAGCCAGAAGTCAAAACCCTTCCTGTTAATCTGACTCAGCAGGTCCACATGTCAACACTGAATCCAAGGCAGCAATCCAACATCAACAGGTCACACTCATTCACAAAGAGAGGCATTCCAAAGAGGAAAGACAAGAAATACAAATATCATTACATTATATATATCAATCATTATGTTAAGATGAAGATATCCACTTATTTAATGGGTTAGTTTATGATGAGGACTCTGATGTTGGATTACACGAGTGTCACATGTTGCTGTCGAGGTTACAACATGTTTTTTAGTCTAGGTTTCACTTGTCAAATATACTGTTATTGGACATCACTTTTGTACAAATAGATTATTCATTTATTAGGCTTGTGTGTGTGCTTTTAATTTATCCCGCAGGGTTTGGTCTTTAGGTTTTACACACTCAAAGGCTGTTGTTACTCAAGTATATTACTACACTGGAATGAAGACATGAGAAATAGCAGGAATGGATTTGGCAGCGTGAGGAGTCATGCTTGGATCTGCACGTTTCAGCTTTAATTTGTCGGATTTTCCTCTGAGGGCCAGTGGAGCGAGGTGTGCCGGGTAATAGTCATTAAATCTGAATGTGAAAACAAACACAAGACCAATTTACTCATCTGAGAGTTGCAATATATGAGCGAGTATAGTGGGAAAATGCTTCCCTCGTGGGAAAGATCTAGTGAAAGGGCAGTACAGTTCAGTTCAACACCACCCGCCCAAACCCCCCAAATGTTTGCTAAAGGAAGCTTCAGGGAGCTTCTGCCGAGCTCATATGGTTTCATAGTTTGCTGAACACCCACACAGCAGAAGCAGAAGCAGCAGCTGGTATTGGTTGATTCAGGCAAGAAACGGTTACTATACTTTTTATCATAGTATCGGGGTGTGCATCAATGTATGTATACACCTACACTTCCTTTAAACACTGCAATTTACCAACTTCTTAAAACTGATTCTGCATGACAGAAATGAGCAGTGGAAACATGGTTTCAGGCACGATTGAATGCATTATTATTAGTTTGTGTAAGCATACTTGGTCTCAGGACATCACCGGTTATTGAATGGAAGTCTTATTTCATCCCCTGCAGCAGCAGCAACAATACAAAGACAGGTTCTTTCTTAAGAGTAAAAAATGCGCGCATTTCGATGATGGGAAGTGTTAGTAGAGAATATATCTGAGTTATATTTAAATTAAAGTGAAGTAATATCAATCAATATCAATCCACTTGTCAGAGGATTTTGTAATGAGAAACTTTCCACCTGCGTGTATCCAGTGTCGGCGGTTACTCGTCGGTTATGTATGCAAAGTGCCTGCTCACCGTGCTGCTGGTGCGTCCCCGGTCCTCCGCCGTGCGCCTCAGCCAGGCGCTCTACGGCGTGTGTTATCACCTGGCCGATGGGGCTCGCGGTCTGCGTGGCTCTGTCGGCCGTCACAGGCCTCGGGGAGAGCGGGGTGCTCGGCAGCGAGTCGCCGTCAAAGGAGAAATAGCCACTGGATTCGCGGCGAGGGAGGTTGAATATTGATCTCGTCTGGTGCACGCATCGGCCGTCGAGAGGGGAGAGGGGTTTGGTTTTGCTCAAGGACGGCGTGTCCGGCCCTCCTCCGCCGGTGGAGTCGGGGTGGCCAAAGCTCCGCTTGCCGCCGCTGTCTGAACGGGAGGTTTGCGCCGAGGCTCCGGCGGCACCGGTGGGCGGTGGATGTCCTCCGCTCCTCTGGTTCGCAGTTATTGCGGTCGAGCCATCGGAGCGGTTTGGTGGGCTGTTGGATGAACAGAGCGGCACCGTCAGTCTGGGCTTTCATCACTCTGGCCAAACAGCCCTCAAGTGTCTTTTACGCGTGAGGCGCTGCAGCTGGACGTGCAGCGGGGCGCTGCTGCGACAGGAGACCTCCTAGACTCAGGGTTTCCTTCAGACCCTAAATCTGATTCATTTAAGGGAGAGTCGCGGTGACACGCGCGCCGACGAGCTCCGACGGGTTTGTTTTTTGATAAAAGCCGACGTGCCAACAAAAAGCTGGTGAATATAAGGCTGTCTCCTATGAAACGGCACCGCAGCTCGGGAGCGTGTGGAGTTGTCTGGTGAGTGTTTGACTAGTTCACGTGCAGCGACTATGTTCCTGTTCAGGCGGTAGCGCAGGTTTCCTGCCCGAACTGGCCGCCCGCTGCGTCTCCATTGTTGTTTGACAGAAGTTGCTGATTGCAGCAGATCTTTGTTTGGCTTGTGGGCAAAAACAATCAGGCATGAAGGAAGCGGCTGGAGTAACTTCAACTGCGTCACATCCAAACAGCCTGACGGGCCGTCTCCGCGGACCTGAGTCAGGCTGCAAATCTCTCATTGTTTTTTCCACAGAAAATCAAATAAATATATCTTTAACTTTTATCGGACATTTGTGCAAATTGACAGCTGAAGCGGAACTTATTGAATAAAGGTACAATTATGCAGATGTTACTTTTGTAAAGTCACTTTATTTCAAACACTATTTGCATTGAGATCAAAACATCTTACACTTGGTGTTATTCACCAAAACAACGTGGCAACGCGACAGTGTAAAAAAACCCAAGGGACTCGTCAAAAGGATATTTAGTTGCAGCGCTTCCTGTTTGTCCAGACTAAACTACAGCTTCCTAAGCGCACGCAGTTCTGGCGACAATGACCTACTTCTGTGCCAAAATGACCTGAACGTATGACCAACCCGTTTTCAGCACCTATTTCCACCGACAAACCACCTTTACGCACCTTTGGTGTGAATAATCATCCTGCTTTTTAAGCTTTTATTTTACGCACGGAGAAACGGCGAAGACAACCTCGCTTTGACTGGTCTGTCAACACGAACATGTAAGCTTTCCCTGCGGGCTTCACCGCGGGTCCGCGCGCTGCGAGGAAAGATATTAAGCGTGTCGCGCGGCACGTAGAGAAATGGCACCAAAAAGTACCGAAAGCCACCTCGCCGAGAGGGAGGAGAACGCGGAGGGAAGTAAAGGAAACCCGCAACGCCGGTACCAGAAAAGCTAACAAACAAGGCGTTTGATCGGCTGTCGCGGTGCTAACCGGTCGACGGGGTCCGTTCAGCAGCACGTCTGCACCGTCACTGACGAGCACGAGGAGGGAGGCTGTAGTTTCGTGTCTCCGTGGGCGACGAGACAAGAAAAACTGACATTTCAGATCTAACGATAAGGTTTCACTTTACCATTAAGACCAAAATATAAAAATAATTGAGCAGCTCACGTGCACGGTGCGCGGCTCTTGGATTATTGTTTCTATAGAACTTTCTTCATTCTAGTGCGTGTGCGCCTCCCGCAGGAAAGCCCGCGCGCTCTACTTTCCCGAGCTGGTAATAAAGTGGCAGCGTTATTCTTCACTGTCGGGTTGTTGCTTTTTATCACAAACGTTAACACCAGAAAAGCTAAAGGCGAACAAGTCAAACATCCCACGAGAATCCGTTACCTTACATAGAGGGGCACATTAAGAGGCGGCTGAACTCAGACCCCGATCATAACAAAGCAGGCAGCCTATCACCTGTGAACAAAACACAGCTGCTCTGTTATAAGACAAACATCATTTCTGCTCTTGACATTATTTGCAAAACTGTGCTCAATGCCTGCGCACTCTCTGTTCAGCAAACATAATGAAGTTTATCCTCCGCATCCCGGAGGACAAAGAGGCACAACTTGTCATTTACGCTCAACTAATTGTTTGTGGGGTTAATAAAAGTGAACTGAAGCCGGCGCGCTGCTCTGCCAAACATACCGGCAAAGACTGAGGATCACTGCAAAACGCACGGGCACACTCTTAAAGCATCCGCAGGTATAATACAAGAAGCCTCGTGAGTAGGAACACGTAACTTTAAACTCTGACTGGAGTATTATATGAATATTTTATTAAAAGAAAGCGCCGTGCAGTCAATTCAATTCGGTCTGAAGTCACTTTTACGCACGACGAGCGCTCTTCAGTAAGATTGCGGTGGCAGTGCACCATAATAGAAAGCATTCCAATGCAAAAGCAAAGCCGCTAATAAACATTAAGGAGGTGTTGGCATCGCGGCAGCTGACATCACAGAGGGAAACTGGATTTTTGTAAAGTCATCGTTTCAAAATAGACACACAACAACACGCGCGCGGCACATACCTGGACTCCCTCTGTCCTCAACTCACCTGGACGGACGATGCATGTCAGCGGCGGGACATCACCGCTGGCTGCCAAAATAACACGGTGACAAATTTGGCCGTAACGTGAATGCGTCTAAATAAAATCAACGCGAGTCCATTTGGGATCCACAGGTAGCAACGTGAGCGAAATATTAACTTCTAAAAGTGAAAAGAAAATTCAAGAGCGAAATATATCCCAGAGGTTGCGCTGACGTTTCCCCGGGAGGAATGGTCGAATAATCCGCGTCTTCCGAGTGGAAACTGCACTGGAGGGTGGGGGGGTGAACAAACTCCAGCGCTTTTGTCTGCACACAGAAGGTTTCCTCCTCTCTCCCTCGTCTCTTCCACTACACTACACTGCCTGGGCTCAGAGCTATAATAAGGGAACCTCCTCCACATACACGATCCACCTACTGGTGGGCGGGGTTTCTCTCGGCTCTTTGCTCTTTTCTCTCTCCTCTGTCTCCCCCTCTGTCTCTCACGTGCCTTTACTGGCGGTGACATACTCCAGTGTCTCCAAGTGACAGAAACAAAAGCAGCGATAACAACTACACAACATATTTCAACAACAAAAAAAAAGAAGCATATTGCTGTCTCTCACTGTGACTGTGTGCACTGCTTTCTGTGTTTCAGTTTCACACTACATACTAATTCTAAGATCCTAACTAGGAAGATCCTGCTTGAACACTGGAAAAGTGATAGAACAAAGTGTACGCCACTAGAATAGAGTAGAGTAGAGGTGAGTAGAGATACTAAATGATTTTCGAGGGTAGTTTTTGAAAAATGTATTTAACCAGACTCTGTAACGCTCAGAGGCTTTTTGATGTAGGCCAGGAACTCTAGGGCCACCAGGAGTCACGACCTCTCTGGGAGCAACACGATATCCTGCTCATTACTTCAGTTGTATTATGTTTTATTCACTATCATCAGGATTAAACATATTCCTGGACTCCTTTTTCTTGTGGTTGCTGATTTGTTGGTTTTACTTTGCTTCTTGTGTGTATTGCATCCACAGGCCTCATCTCTGTATATCACTATTCTCTATGTAAAACTGATTAAAAACATTTTAATACATGTTCGGGAAAACATTTTTTTGTCTCTTTGTAGCTTCCAAAGTTGCATGTAGATGTATTTTCACCCATGTCTTATGTAATTTCCTGTCAGGACAACATGGATAAGTGCACTCATTTCTTGCAATGAAACGATACTTTGAAGATTAAAATTTATAAGATTCTAATTTCTTTTGTCAAAATCAAACAAAACTATTATAAACTCCATCATGAAATCCAATACTACCTTAAGAATTCCCTTTTAAACAGTGTTTCCACTGATGCACAATCTAAGAAAGCTGAATGTGCTTTTAATATTGACACATTCACAATTTGGATGAAAGTGACACTTACACTTGTGCTATGACTGCGGCCCTGAAAGTAGAACGCAGTATGAGCTACTAGTGCAGATATAAATCATCTGAAGAGCTTTGCTGAGGACATATTTATCTTTCTGAAGACAGAGGAAATTCAATGAGCGATATTTTCCCACTACGAATTGTTCACATTTCTGATTGGCTGGCAAATGTCCATTAAAATCAAAGGGCAGGACATTTCTAACATAGCTCAGGTTAAGAGTTTAACTTTCACTTATGCTGCTGAACACAAAAGGTCAGTGATGCACAGGGTGATTTGTACACATGCAAAAGAACATTCAGAAGTTTTGCATTTTCCCCTGGTTTATTTAACCTCTGCAAGGGAGCGAACGGCAGAACAAAGAAATTGTGGCTCAGTTGTATTATGTTTTATTCACTATTATCAGGATTAAACCTATTCCTGGACACTATTGTCCAGGAAGTGTTTGTTAAATTCTGCCAAATTAAACAAACACATAATAAATATGTTGGTTCTCTCACACCTATATGAACTGACACAAATATTGAGCACTGACTGACAAGCTGGCCATGCGCAAGAGACCAAGTATAAGTTCTTTGGTACGAATTATAAGTTCCGGGCTGCAAGTGTCTGGTAGAGTCTCAAGGCTTGGTGTGAATGAATGTCCCTACATAACAACAAATCACTGTAAGAACCAACTGCACATTTGTATTGCAATTGTTTTCCAGCTTTATCAAAGGCATGTATTGTTAATAAAACAATATTCCACTTACAGGATGCATTCAAGCGTCATATCTCACAGGCAGGGCCGGCTCTGTGATGCTGAGGCGGAGGTGATGCAGGGCGGGTGGAGAGCGGAGTGGTGATGGCCGCCAGGAAGCAGCACGAGGGAGCCGATCTACACGCGTACACATAGATACACAAATCAATACAGACAGACAAAAGGGTGAGACCGTCAATATCATTTACATGTGATCAATACCAATCAATTCCTCAGAGTGTGGGAAAATGTGTGTAAATGGCTGTGAATATCTGCCTTGGTTAATGTTAACCATTTGACTTTCTGTACATCAGGCGGCATGGAGCTCTGTTCACTGAACAGACCTGCGCTGACCCACAAGTCAGTGCAGAGATCTTTGTTTCATTTCCGTTGGATTGTCTTGGACCGTGAACATGGTGGACAGAGTGTAAGTACGCCTACAGTAATACGAATACCTTCTTAGTCAGAGCAACATCAAGTCTTTAAATAAGGAGTCATATAAAATCAAGATGGAGCCCACACTGCGTTAATTACAACCTCCACCAACATAATTCTCCCACAAAATAAAGAGTGACATATCCAAACCTGATGGCGTGTAACTGCTCATAATGCATGCTGAGGAAAATAGAAATCTAAGAATCTAAGTTCCTCATTAAAGGTAAATTGGAATTTAACAACTACCAACACGTCAAACTAATTATACGACACATATAAAACTCAGAGACTCACACTGTGCTTTTAAGCCAGGCTGCTGGCAGTGTTGGTCTGTCAGTCGATCCACCACTTTGGTCGATGGTTGGATGAATTGCCATGTGCAGATATCCATGGTGTCCAAGACAATGTATGATAATGAGTCTTCAGTCTGCAGGGTGGTCTTTTTTAACTGACAAACCATGATAGAAAATAAAATGTACGCTTGTACATCTGCAATAAAAGCACTTGCAGCAACAAAGGAAATTACAGAAAGGGTTCAGATCAGGTTCATTTGATTTCTGCATGGGCAGAGTAGACGGTAGATTTATGCATTGTTTTTTAAATTCCAGCAGGAAACATACGAGCGATTAACATGCGACTCTAGAAAGTGTCACAGTTTACGGAGAGGACAAGATAAGAATCAATTTTATAGAAGTGCATTTAAATGTTTCCCGCTTCATAACGACATTTGCGGCTGCCTCTGCTCTCCTCTTCAAATTTTCAAGAACAGGCAAATCATTGTTGGAGCCCGTCACCACCATAACATCGAAACCCGATAAAGTTTTATGGCATCATTCAGCAGCCTTTAGGGAATTTAAGGGTAATGTCAGATTACTCACTATAGTCGACACCATTTAACACAATAGATCATAAAAAGTCAGCAAACAAACTGATGATCAACTGTGTCATGATGACAAGACAAATTCAGAGATGACAAATACATTCACATCAGCTCATAAAGTATGCCCATCAGAGTTTCTATGGATACGGTACCACTCCCCTAAACACTAGTTCCTTATTGAGAAACATCTACAACCACAGTTGCACTTATTTGACTGTTGCGATCATGTGTAAGTAGATCTTCATCATCGGCATGACTGTGTAGCCTCAGGACAGTCTTCATTATAGCATATTATTTATATTATATATCCAGTTGTGAAAGTCAGTGAAGCGTTAAAAATGGGCGAGTCAGGCTGCTGAACACAGTGTTTACTGAGTGACAACTGAGTGGGAAACAACTGGTTCACAATGGCACACTCTACACATAGAGAGACGGTAATACAGAGAATATTAGTAAACCTTTAGATTTTTCTCTTGATAGCTAAAAACTAATGTGCACAGAAATCCATTTCTACCACTCACCTTACAGAAAAAAGTTTATGCAAGATTATGCAATAATGAAATGCTAAGAAAGAGACTAAGCTACACGTTTGTATGTGAAAACTATATACTATATAAATATATGGACACTGCTTTGGAGATTAAAACACCAGCAGGTTCCCACATCAGCTGAGCATCACTGTGTCTTTAGTTAATGAGTCCTCCTTTAATAAAACATGTCCACCAACCACCAGTTACAGCACTTGACAGCAGTGTTAAAAACACCAAGCACACACAATGTTAAACACTAGAAGCACGATACATGCTGACTGTCTTTAAATACATGCCGATAAGATTTATGTGCGTCACAAAATACACAGCCTTCCCCCACATTTGAACTCAGTTTGAACAAACAAGGCTCCATGTAGCCCTCTCCACCTTAACCGTGTCATCATCCTCTGCCCACTGCCACTGATGCACCATGATCCCTCTTAATACAGACATGTTGTTGTTCACTCCAGCCTTGAAGAGAACCTCCCCTTTCTCCCCCTCAAAGTTCCCGAGGCGCAAAGAGGCAAAGCACAGCAGATGAAAAAAAACCAACATCAACCGTTCACTCATACGAGCCCGTTTATGGTCCTCTTTACTGCCACCTGCTGCTTAATTACTACTAATAACTGCAACGTAGTACAAATGCAACATGGCAGCTGAGCAAAACCCATCTGCTGATGAAGAAGGTGAGATAAGAAATTTAAAAAAGCTAGAAAATAGACCTTGAGATAAATTCATCAATCACTTTGTCAAACAAGATAAAAATTAGAGCTGAAACGATTAGTCTATTAATCAATTAGACAATCGACAGTTTACAAATTACTAGCAATTATTTTAATAATCAATCAGTTGTTTGAGTTGATCTAAATATGTATATCAAATAAATATTAAATGATGCAGTTACTGATTGATTATTAATTACTGATACATTCAGACTCATTCATGTGTTTTTTTATTTAACAGATATTGACTACTGATCATTGAGTGCTAATGAAAAGCCAGTCAGTTCCCATGCAGTGATCCATGAAACCCCCCCAAGCCCACCCCTTCAATAAGACAATACTGACCACCTGGACCAGTAGTGTGTGTGTGTGTGTGTGTGTGTGTGTGTGTGTCTACATAATAATATTGACTGATTGTAATGTGAGAAGTCAGGATACAATAGCACTGTGACTCTGAAGACCTAACACCATGCTGTGAGAGGTCACAGCTACGTGTCTCACACACACACACACACACACACACACACACAGATGCTTCTACTTGTCCATAATGTCAGTAAATGTGGTCGCACCACAACTGAACTCTTGAGTGTTTTCTCTTCACATGTGACTCAGATATATATATATATATATTGTCCTGATCTGGATCTGCATGGACATTGGGAATGCACGCCCATTGCTCCAATTTGCCATGGTTTTAATGGTAAGTGGGTGATTATGAACAAATACTCAATGATTTGGTTTGTGCAGACTTTCATAAAGGCTGCAATTGATTTTAGGCAAGACATCACATGACTGCAAAAAAAATCATTATATGAAGAAACAAAAGTACTCATTGAAGTATAAATCCTTGTCAATGTATTCATGTTATTACTTCAACTTGAACAAACAGAACACACCAATGAAAGAAAGGAAAGACAGAATTCTTTCAATGGGGATCAATTGATCATAAAAACTAACTTCATGTAGAGCTGTGGTCAAATGTCCTACACATTATTTTAGGGTTGACAAGTTTACTTACATACACAAATAGCAGCATTAGCACTATGGGGAAATTATAATCATTGTTTTTTTTATATAAGTATATTAAGAAAAACCAAAGGCTGTCTGAGCGGTAAGAAAATGTTTAACAGATTTAAAAAATACAATTTGCAAAGCATGCGCGTAGTTTAACCATTCCTGCCTTGTTGTTAGGCTGTCAATGTTCTATATGTCGCTGTCCTATTCTTTGTTACGACTGTGATGAAGCATGAGCATGTATTACTGGAGGTGTTGTCGTAACGATAGAAAAACGTTCCACAGTTGTTATTGTGCAATTCTGCAGTCGAAATCTGTTGTGTTGTTGTGGTGTGTTTCTCACAATTAGAAATTGACAGTTGCAATCCATTGCTGCATGGCCGTGTTCTTGTATTCGCTAGTTTGTATAGCCTGAAAATGTATGGCACAATGACCATTGTAAGAATTCTATTTCAAAAAGAACAACTAATTGTTCTGTTTTCCTATCACTCCATTTGTCTCCTCTCTTGATCTTTATCTTACAACTCTGCCTGGAACTTTTGCGCAGAGTTGCGCTGACTGAAAAACATTGCTGCATGCATGTGTGTGTGTGTGTGTGTGTGTGTGTGTGTGTTTGTCTGTGTGTGTACTCTGCTTGTTGATCAGTTCCAGCAGTCTGGTAGTACAGTTGTTCTCACTGTGCTGTGATCAAACAGTAGTGACAGACACACTCCTGTGCACACACTCCTGTGCACACACACACACACACACACACACACACACACACACACACACACACACACCTTATGTCATGCAGCGGGCTAATTAAATACTGTACTGTGGTGTTGTCATGTTTGGAGTCCATTCAGCACACTGTTTGTACCTTCAGGTATTGACACAGCTAGCACTGACTAAGAACAACAGAAATGTTGTCTCACATCTTCTTTCTAAAATCTGCACTTGAACACACCACAGGGACTACAGCCGAGGGAACCTGATTTAACCATGTCTGACTGTGTACTAAAGCCAGAGCCCTTATAAAACTATGGTGGCTGCTGGCCTTTTGGTGAAAAATGACATTTTGCTTTTACTGGGCAGAACAGACTGCTAGCCGAGATGCTTAACATATCCTAACAACTGTGGATCACAAGGCAAACATTCAGCAACCACAACCTTTGATCGGTCTGGCAACAACATAACAAATGGTGTTTCCCTGTTTCACCTAATTGATTACATATATGATTGGGCAGTTATTTCGGAGCCAATGAGATCAAAGGCAATGGTAGCTTCAAACCATCCTCACGTCCCTGAACCGGATTGATTGAATTGATTAATCGTAGGTATTCAAAGTAGCATTTTGAGGAAGTGAGAAAATATGATGAGGCTTTTTAGATGCTCTGCCTAAAATAAAAATGTGAAGTTGATTTACATCGCGTCCACGTAGGAGACGTAGCATGAACAGCACGTTTGCAGAGCAGCAACTTCAGTCTCCTGTGTCTACAAAATGATGGAGGTCACCTTTCTTTCGGCAGCACTCAGCCCAACACACAATCACTGCAGTTGTGATTGTATAACCGGAAGAAAATAGACTTGAAGCGTAAAGATACACTTTGGGTCTACACGTGTACAGCACAAGTGAAACGTGAGCTGTTAAGCGGCCTGTTTAGACAGCTGATTGTCTACAGATACGCGTCTCGATTAAAATAGACACGTATCTGTTCTATCAAACGTGTGTGAGACAGACGACTGAGAAACGTGCCTGGAGAACTTTCTGTGCAGACGAGCCACAAATTCAATTAAAGTACTGTGCACTCTTCCTCAGCAGATGGAGTTTGCTTAGTAGTCAACTAGGAATTAAAGATGTCTCAATTCTTTCTGAGCACTTCACCTTAATAAATCATATGCTAATGAAGAACATGATATGATGATCGTGACATGATTGAAAGCTCCAGAATAGCTACTAAATCAAACTTGCAATGAGATTTCTCAACTGCAGTTTCCGATGGTCAAGAACGAACATGGACATGAACACGGAGTCCTTTAAGTGCTGGACTTAAAAAATGGAAATATGAGCGATGATGACGTTCATTTGATTTAAACAAAAGCGCCACAACAGCTGCTAACTTGCTAACAAACTAACTGCAACAAAACAGCATATACATTAAATTGTTGTCAGTGGACAGTTCACATGCAAATCTTCAAACTGACAGTGGTGTGGGAAAGAGACACAGTGAACTGTGTTTTGTGAGTAGAAAGTCAATTTGGTTATTGGAAAAGAAAAGCATGTGGTTAGCGAGTTACCTCAACAGCTCAGTGTGAACAGAGGAAATGGAAAAATAGACATGGTTGCTCTAATAGATGGTCTCTACAGTGCTCGTGTGTGATAGTCTCAACTGCCACATGAGGTCAAAGCAAAGAGTGGAAAAACACACCATGAGGTGTGCACACACACTTTGTTCAGACATTATCACATGTGACTCAGTAATCTGAGGCAAGTCAATGAGTTTATCTGTCTATTGGACCTTTTTTCATCTGTTTGTCCAACAAAATATGGTTTTTAAAGCGTTTCCTTTGTGCAACTGCTGTAGGTGCTTTCGTCCAAGTTTGGATGTTTTTGATAAAGTCTTGGTCATGCAGTCGCTTTATGAAACTTTCAACTGGTAACAGCTTTTATCTCTCACAACATCACTGTTATTCGCATAATAACCACATAACATGTATTTTATGTGGTGCAATATATAAAATATAATATATACATTTAAGTACATATCTTTATGATTAAATCAACATTGGAGCATCTCCAGTGAGACTGCATGCACAATATGAGGAGCCTAATACAGGCAGCGAAATGGAACTGAGCCATCAGTAAATTTATTATTTACACATGTGCTATTCCTACTGTGACATTTCTGTGACATGTCAAAATATCTTCCATGAAAAAGACCTTTTGTGGAAAAAAGAAATACATGAAAGCAAGCAAAACACAGAAAGCCAGCAAGGCGACGCCTGTAAGGAACAAAGGGTTCTTTCTCTGAATGAACGTCTGAAGAGCCGTGACGCACGCTGATACACCAACGGTCGTAGGTCCAATCTCAGTACTGGTGGGAATTGAAAGGAAAGGAAAACGAAGCAATCACGTCTACTTCAGCCACTGGCAAGGTGTGCAGAGGTGTGGATGTAGGGCAATGTTTGAACTTATCTCTCAAGCTCCCTTTGTTCAGTCTTCTCAGAACTACTTCCGAGTAAAACACCAAGAATGCCTTTGAGCAGAGACCGTCTGAAAGTGAGCACCATCATCACCATTTGTACGATCGATCGCGTCAAGACCACAAGTCTCCAAGACTACACAGAGAGAGAAGATCCAAACAGGAGACTATGTTGGCAGGGTTTTCACGCCAGCTTCGAGTGTGGCCATTCTGAACAGGTAAAACATTACAGACGTGGTCGGAAGACACATCGAACAAACGAGCAAAGTGACAGGAAACGAGGTTTTACAAGAAAAGAGATGAGATACTCGGTGAACGTGGGCTTTTAGGACACATTCAAATCTTTTTCACACTGTTCATTTGGCCTCTAATGCAAATGTTGGCAGTACCTGATTTACATGGGAAAGCTCAGTTACATCATCTTTTACATGCACACACATAACACGGCACATCACATGTTGACAAACCAAAACACGACCAAAAACCACGACACATGCAGGTTCGAAGTGTAAAAACGTACAAAGCAGTTACATTGAAACCAAAGATGAAACGTGCCATTTCGCTCACTTTCTTGCCCTATTTCTCTAGTCTTGTGCAGCAGCATCCCCGCCCCCCCTCCCTCCTTCCCACACAGACACACGTACATACTCATCTAACACAAGTGGGGAAATATCAAATTCACCACGAACCCCCTTAAAAAAAACTTGATATTTCAGAGGCAGGATGCAGATATTTAGATAAAAGAGGGCAGAGACAGTAGAACGTGCGCTCTGTGTTTCCCCCTGCAGAGGGTCTGGCGGGGTTTTAGCCCTACATACAGAGACACATCAAAAAATGACTGCATAAATATTAAAATCAACCAAGTGCAGGAAATTAAACCAAAATGCACAGGGTTATGGGTAGAAGGAGGCAGGTGTAGTCGCCAAGCTTGGAAACGTTGCTGGAAATCAAAATGTTTTAGCCATTATCTCAGTGCTGCAATGAAGGATAGCCTTTTCAAAATAATTTTAATCAAATACTCTGCTTATCACATGATTGGTCCAGACATGTGCAAGGTGTATCACGACTGTGGCTTCGATGTCAGGCAGTAATCCGGTCTTCCTACGCACTCTTCCCCGCCACCGCCCCCTCCCTCCACTAACAACTAGTGCGAGTTTAGCTGTGAGGAGATGTCTCACTGAGTGAGTTACATTTCTCTAAGGCAGCGATAGCCTGCTTCTCTCCCTCCCCTCCTGAAGCTGTCCATGGTTCTGACAAGTTCTTCATGACAGCCACAGTGTAAATCAAACCCTGCTGGGAGAGGTGAGCACAGCAAAATAAAGACTGCTCAATGTGCGTTGGACCATTGAAGAGGAGACAAGCTGTCCCTCTGGCAGATGGAAAGTTACACAGATTTTTTGGGATTACAGGTTACCAACACTGTTGCAACGCAGGTGACGTCTGAGATCTCATTTTGCTTGCAAATCGGCAGATGAGACATAAACAAAGACAAAATAAGTTGGTTTTTTAGGTTTAGACCTAAGAAAACAAACCCAGGCGTGACCACGCCTTCCATAGTACAAAACTATGCAAATGTTTTTGCTTTCAGTCCTTTAGTGGAGGCAGCTACGAGTATTTTTGTAACAAAGAACTTAAAACTCTTAACATGACACATTTTTTACTGTGGTAGTCGTCTTCGTTATATTTAGATCTATATCACTTTTCTAAAATCTGTGACAAACTAGACAGATGCACACATGTTAACACCATGTTTGTATGTGTGTGTGTGTGTGTGTGTTTGTGTGTGTGAAGTTTCCATAGAGAACAGTGGGCTGACTCAAAATGAGAACTCAAGGTTTCCTCTACGAGTCTGAGAGACAGAAGACGAATGGAAAACTGGTTTCACACACAAACACACAATAATCTACAAAACTATACCAACATACACACACAACAAAGAACATAAAAAAAAAAAAGAATGCAAAACACAGTAGCACACACACACACACACACACAACATACTGAGAGGGGCACACATGCATATTGCATGTACATTGTGAAACAGACATAAAAATAAAACGCCCACCTGCCCACACACA
>JAVQJD010055750.1:0-31621 GCA_036023655.1 Nannoperca australis
AAAAAATTTCAATCCACGCAGGGTTGCCAGATGGCAAGCGCATTTTATGGTTACAGGTTACCCAAAATGTCTCATCGTGATGATGGACACAAAGGATTTAAACCATCTTTGATCTTCAATGGAAGCTCAGTTAAGACTTTTAGCTGGAATGGAGCCCCGAGCTTGGCCTAGTTGACAGCGATGGCACAGAAAGCAGGAGACGTCGAGAACTCAGGTGCTCGTGTGTACACGCACACAAACACAGCGACGAATATGACGCCACAGTGATTGTCATGAGGGAGACAAGCTGTGTCAAGTGCTCAGCCTGCATGGAGAAAATGACAGGGAGTATGGCCATAAATATGGTCCAAACATACAAAACCAAAACCACCACACACAAAGAGAGAGAGAGCGAGAGCGAGAGAAATGCTACTGACGGATACACCAGTCAAGGGCACACCAAGGTGCCAGAGCAAGTCTTTGACAGCAAGTCTCTTTTTACTTCCTCTAAAGCCAGCTTCCTCTGAATTTCTACCTGTTGACTTGGTTCAAGGATGCCAGGGAGACTGTCTGAGAATAGCAAAATTTCTGCTAAGAATCCATCTTTGTATGAATCAAACAGGAAAAGAGAGTTAGCTATTTTTTCATCGCTAGTGATATCGAAGTCTTGAGACGCACCGATTCCCAGACCCCCATCCGATCCATTTGGCTGTCAGACATGTAAGCAGGTGTGCGCGCCCACACAGCAGCAGGCACAAACAATTTACCTGAAAATTGTTGGATGCAAAATGTTCTTTTAATGTTTCCCAGGACATTCTGTGTGTTGCAGAAAAGTATTACATTTAGAAGTTCCTATTCCAAACACAGCCTAAATTCACCTCAAAGGCTGCAGTGGAGAAGAATGTACATGTCTAGTGAATAGTTTGGTACTGAGGAGGAATGAACACTAGAGCCTCAGGAGGACTTCATCATAAGATGGCATCTAAAATATATGTTTACCCAATTAATAAAAATGTCATGTTTGGATGCCAAAGTAACAAACTGCATTTAAGCCAGTACACATCCATAATAACCTTTTTTTGAGACAGAGGTGGCAGGTAATATGTTTTCGGAGATTTAGAGAAAAGCACAAAACCCATAAAATTACTCCAAAACAGCTTGTGCAGCACAATCCTTTTGTTCTGCACGGTGGTTCCAAAAGTCCAATATTTACCCCCTAGATTTTTCACTTGTCCTATACTATGCCAAGAGTCACATTACTGCAGCAAACAGAACTTCAACTGCAGAGGGAAATACTCTTTCTATGTCTGGAGCAGCCTTGAATGACTCAGTAAACTGAATACAAATATGACCTTGCAGGCAGCACACAAACAAAATAATTTTACCATAAAAATAGACGTGTATCAATTATAATACAGTAACAAGTATAAGCTGGTTAAGAAGTTGCTCAGTTAGCTGGGTTGATTAATCTAAGTATAATTGTGTTCTCACAAAAGAAAGTGAAGTTCTGAATTAGAAGTCAATCACATGCAAAATCAACAGTCTAAATCTAAGGTTATGTGCCGGTCTATTTTTTTTTTTTTACCTGGGAGCAGTTGCCAGGCAACCAGCAGAGTCTCTGCTACCAGGCAAGAAATAGTCAGCCATTAAACGGCGAATTGCTGTTTTTACACTTTGGTTTTTATACAGACTAAACAATCAAGATGTATTATTTTTTATTGTTTTACTGTGCTAGCAGGTGTCTTTTGTTATCTTCGGAGGTAGCCAGATTAGCGGTTTACAGTATTTATGCTAAGCTAAACTTACTAGTGGCTGGCAGTAGCTTAATATTTAACAGGTACAGATATGAGACTGGTATCGATCTTCTCATCGAACTCTCGACAAAAAGGCAAATATGTATTTCTCCTAAAATGTTCCCAAAACATTTCCATTAAGGCAATAAATAACAATGGGAATTAAACCTTATTTAATAAAGTGGGCATGTTAAGTAGTCTAGAGTGAGTTTGGAAAAAGAATTAATAACTGACATTTGTGCTCTCTTGTCTAATGACTGACAAAACATCATAAATAAGCAAAGCACTTCAAAGCACTTAAAACTGTTTCTGCTGCCAGAGGAAGAAAATTACAGGTAGCCTGACGGTCTGAAAAGAGCTTGAAGGAACACTAAAAAGGTTAAAGTGGCCCAGCTATTTATCCACAGTCATGATGTCACTGTCCAAAAAATATTTTACTCATTATTTTCCTCATGCTATCCTAATCTGCAGTGATGGAAAAGAAGGTAAAAGCCAGAAATTAAAAAAAAAAGAGTGCAATAAATATCCAAACCTAAGTGTTATTCATTGTCTTGGTAAACTCTAATTGCTCTATTAGAAGTGTTAAAATCTAGGAGATAATGAGGTAAATATTTGAGTTTTGGATCTGTAGTGAAACTATTTGACTACTTGGATTTACACCACATGAAGTATATGGATTGTCTTTACTGTTTGAAAGCCACCACAGGTTACCGTTACCTGCTGTGATTGTGCATTCATATACACGTCACTTGTGCTTTGATTTATATGTAGGTCAGATCAGTCTCTAATAACAGAATCCACCATTTGGGGTGAACTCTTCCATTTGAGATTACAACAGAAAGCCACGCCACACATCTACAAATTAAACATTTTGGATTAAATCGGTTTCAATGTCACTACAGTAGGAAGTAAGTTACCCAGGTTCCAAAAGAAACATTGTTTAATACGACATCCAAATATAACATCTATAGAGACCTACTCCAGCTGATGGCTCACTTCATACTTACAGCTGAATTTGACAACCCAGCAGCCAGCAAGAAGCCCCAGGAGGGTGGAGTAGGTGGTGGGCATGTGTCCTTCTGGCACCATGACATGGCTCACTGGAGGAAAAAGACACACAAAAGACAAATTGAAAAGGAACAAGTGAGCAGTGCTACCCAAATAGCTGCTGCCTGCTGTTGTACTCCTAGTGTGTGTCCTAGTGTGATTCAGGCTGAATGGCAGACTGTTGCAGCATATGTATGTATGTTATTGTTGCAAATTCAGATAGCTTAAGTGCTACAAGATAACAATTTTGACCACATTATAACTATAAGTCTTTATTCCACAATTAAACTACTTTTATTTTAGATATCCTTTGAATTAATTCGATTTTTCTCCCTGCCCAGGTTGGATGAGTCACGGACACAACTTCTGTCTCTCAACATGTTTCCTGACATGTCTGGAGTTGGACGACATCCCTGGTGCTACTAACAGGAGCTACGGGCTTTAGAGGGCACCGTCTGGAGAGGCAGCACCAAAAGCAAGGGCTTATGGCCAGACAGACAGACAGTCATGCACTGATTTTGTTGAAGTGTAAAGGAGCAGCAACAGCCTGGAGCCTCAGCAAGGTTGAGATTGCAAAGCACAGGTGTCTAATGTAAGATATGTGAAATATCTGATAATTAAAAAAATAACTAAAATAAAATATATCTTCTGATGTAGCTGAACACTTTGAAAGAGACACCCCTGCAGAGGTCTAGCTCATGTGGAGTTTTTTGCAGTACACCATTGATATTGATTTATCGGCCAAAACCCAACAGCAGGAGAGGACTGATATTTATAGTTTTGATTGCTCGTTTATTCCCTAAATATAGCACATTTCTCACTCAGTTGATAATTTGCTGACGTCCCTTACATTGCCCGGGTGAACAGGTAAGCGAACTGCAAACCCGTCAAACTTTTCAAAGCAACAGCTTATTTCATAAAACGCTTTAGACAAAAGTATACAATTACAGGTTAATTAAAATGTAAATACAAGCTTATTGCCTATTCACTCAACAAGTAAGCACAGTTGACAAGTACTAAATTAACATAATTATATCTCCAGGGCAAAACCTTCTTACATTGTGCATTGACCGTGGATTTGTAGCCTTGAGTTCAAAATGTAAAAACCTTTCTCTGAAAGCACCAACTTTCACCCCTCCGGTCAGAGGAGGAAAAAAAGTTGCTAGAAACACTTCTGTTATTCCATTAGTGCTTGTTCGTCACCCTGACAGTACCTCCAAACATTTTATGAGGAATGATTTCAATTACTTTTGCTCTCTGGTGTTCTCACGGCCATCATTATGCAGCAGTGAAGGAGCTGCTGTATCACAATGATGTATACAGCTCTAAAAGCACTTGTTAGTTACTGTTGAACCTTCACAAGTGATAATGCTCGACTACGCTTTTCCAATACAAAAGGCTCTGTGTGTAAGGTAGTAAAGCATTTAAAGCGTAGCTCTGTAGGAAAACGACGATTCAGATAAAAATCCCATTTCGATGGTGGTGAAAGTAAAATATATATAATCTTTATACCAAACACCATGACCACGTCAACAGACTACCTCATGGCTCCTTTTAGTGGTTGTGCCTACAATTTACTCATCTAACACATATTTCAGTTGAACAGGGCATCCAAATGATGGTTGATTGCCTATCAGAGTGTTTGGCAGTGAACAATCATACCAGCCATGTTCCCAATGTACCAGTAATTGGCTGGTAGCTGCTGTTGATATGCAGTGTTGCTGAGGAGCCAATGTGTCGCGAACAACAACATTAAAAAGCAATCATATTTGACCAGAATTCTAAGAGGCTTCGCCTGGAACATTGAGGAGGTTTGAGCCCCGCGAGGAGGCTTTTCTGCAGCACACAAACACTACCTGAGCCAGAAAAGGTGTCAGCTATTTTCCCTCCCAGTAGCTCTCCCAGTTTGGCGAGCTGATGCTGTTCTGGCTGTGACAGCTTGCTGGCCAGAAACACCACAATTTCATCTCTCCTCACACAGTCGCTCACCTATGAAAAGAACACGGTTTAGAAATGTCTAGGCCTATAATTCAAGAATCTAAGTACTCTAGGGTTAACAGTTTAAAGGGAAATAAGAAAACTGTAGACGTACCACAGAGAGACTGGCTGAGGGGCTAAGAGAAGCATTAGCATATTGGGTTCCTTCTGAGGCTTCCTGGAAAATCTCCAGCATCTCCAGACTCTCTGCGTAATCTGCTGGCCGCTTTCCATGCAGATTTCTGTGAAGAAGAAAATTCAAAAGATAGAAGTGTGTCCGTTTCTCACAGTATGCTTATACTTGTATTTATGCATTTGCGGCAATGCAGACCATCTGGTGACCAACAGGACAGGCAGACATGTTAAAACTGATAGGAAAAACATGACAGCATACTGAGGAAAAAATAAATGAATTAATAATTATAAAAGGACATAGATTTGTTGACCAAAACACAAACAAATAAATAAATACATCAGCACAAGGTAAAGGTAGTCAAAATGTGCAACAAGTTATTATGGTGTGTAGTTGCACGTATATTGCATGCTTTTTCAAAGAATCATAACAACACAAAATAATACAGCTAAAAATCTTATTTTTCAAGAGCTTTTCAAAAGCCAAAATAGTGCTTTTACTACATCACAGCCTGCCAAAATTTACTGTTCTGTTCAGGCCAGTGACTAGAACAATATTTCCTTTTCAAATTGTATCCTCTTGTTCTTGTCGCTTAGCAACTAGCAAGAGACTTAAAGTAATTTAAATCTAACTAGTTAGCCGCACTCCTGTTTGTAACCAACCTGTTGCTGTCTTGACTGAAAGCAGACATGACAAAGCGTTCACTGACAGCGTTGATGTTACCATGTGATGAGTCCAAAGCAAAGTCCTCTCCAACAACATAATCATTCTGTCATACCATTTGATCACAGTCCGTGCAAATTTAGGTTGTTATTTTTTATCATTGACCAAGCAGACACACACAAAAGAAAAGAAAAAACAAAAATCTATATTTGCCAGTCCAGAGCTCTGAGAAAAACAATTTGCCGATGTCACACACTGCTTGTCCTGTGAAAGTGTGCACCCATGTGTGACTTGTTGGAGTATAATTCCTAGGTCATGACCACATACAACATACTAGACTCAATGGATGTGGGGAAAGAAACCCATGGCTGCATAAAATATGTGAAAAGTGTTGGCTTTTAGCACATAAGCTTTCCATTTACATTCATATTTCTGGTGAGATTACATTACCTTTACAGATTGAATATTAGTTATTAAACTGTAATATACAATAACCCCTTAGTACACAGTGTGTGTAGTGGAAGATAAGCATCATCACAAAAGCAGCAAGAGATGAAACGGTGCCCATCCCCTGGTTACCGTAGGTACACTGAAAAACCACCTTTAATAGTACGCTGTCTTTAAGTTTGAGAGAGCTGTGTGAAACAAGACGGAGGTCACCTTGAGGGAGGAAGAAGAGGAGAAAATAATAAAAAAAAAGCAGAAGGTGGAAGAGAGTAGACAGGGAGAAGAACCATGCCCAGCAGGTTGTCTCTAAAAGATTAGGCGTCAGCAAAGATAACACCTGGGGGACAATTAATAGGTCCACTGGTCCATAAAATATTTCATTTGGATTCATACCTCCAACCCCACACACACACAAACAAACATAAAATGTCCCTCACACTTATACATATGCGCGCACACACACGCTGGTTTACGCAGCTGAACGTGAGATGAATATCTGACTAAACATAATAAAGCGTGGAAAATTGTGCAGGAGGTAAAGTCACAAACACTCTCCCACAAGCCTCTGCTTAAGTACACAAGTGGGAGGATGGCGGTGTTGATTCTCGAGGATAACCACTGTAACCATGACTCTATCATTGTAACCGGGATGAGGAGATTCAGATATTAATTTCACATCACAACACCATTCATTACAGAACGTCCCTTCTTCTCCATCTTAAAATAACAAAACAACGATACAGACAACTACTCTGCCCAAGTGTTGATACATACCAACCAGTGCTGCTACTGTACCGCAGTTTAAATGCATTATACATACTCTACATGTATTTAGTTATTAATTTAATTATAAATGTAAATCAATTAAATTATTAATCCACATTTCTGTCTGAAATGTACTTGTCCTCAGAGAGTACCATATGCTAATATATTTATGAGGTCCAATTCAAAAATCAATCTTGCTCATGCTCACCCAACAGCTGACAGAGCTTTTGAACTATGTCATGGCTCAGCAGTATGTCTTAAAAGGCGTCATAAGTCTAATGATGGAAACACTTGGCAAGCAACTGATGAGGCAGTGGGCGAGGCCTGAATGCATTTTTAATGAAAGGGTTCATTAGTTACATTTCCTTCTTTAACAATCCACTCTCAGTGTGTCCTGGTGGTTTGGATCAGTTGGGTGTTACAGCTTAGAGTTGATAATACAGTGCATGACTCACCCAACGCCCCCATTTAACTCTGTGTATTGTACTGTAATTGTGCAATTATGCAGATGCCCCTCTCTGACGCCAAACTGCCCAAATCACAAATAATCAGGAGTAGGACTTGCAATATTTAGCTTTATGCTCCTGAAAAATGGCTTTATTCAAAGCAATAACAGTGTTTCAAACGTGGTCATTTGAGTAGGAAAACATCTGTGTAGTTCAGAGGATAAGAGCTGGTAAAACCAAATGGTTTTGGAAATATTTCACAAATTTGAGTTATCTGGGGTACTTGCAAGCTGTAATGGGTGAGAAGGAGAAGCAGAAGCAGCTTGTTCTTCTGCTAAAGCCACGTAAGGGATTGGCAGGCAGCCTTCTTGTTCTTCTTGCATTTAAGGTGCATGTGGTCAGTGCTTTTGGTCAGTAGGACTGAATCTTTTTCCCACCTCATTAACACAAATTAATTTTTACACTGTACTCACATGGACAATCTTAAAACCTATGGTATGATTAATAAAACTGTATAAAATACACAAAATACTAACATGGTCCTTTAAGATTGTAAACACGACATAATGCTACCTGCTAACACCTTGCAGGCATCATCGTGGCTGTCCAAATGTGCTGCACTGGTAGATATTAATGTTCACAGGACTGAGACTTATAGTCAGAAGCCCTGCTGTGCATGCTTGTGCACTGTAGCTTCTCAGAAAATGCTTTAAATTGTTGTTTTTGAGATAACAGGGAATGGGTGACTGTAAAAAAAAAAAAAAAAACATTAATATGCACTTAAGAATTTGACTTCCCTCAGAATTTCTAATAACCTGCCCAGCAAGTCAAACATTTGAGGTGGACAGAAAGCGGACTCACAGTCTTTAGACTTTGGATTTAGAAGACAGGGCCCAAACAATGAAGAAATACAATACAATCATTCAAACTTAATTTGCACATGCAAACATACACAGAGGAACAAAATCTGTATTTCCAAACCCCAAGTTGTGTGTCAATCATCCCTTTAGGGATAGCGTTGGCAGATGTCATAGTTTGCCTCGTGTGTGTGTGTGTGTGTGTGTGTGTGTTAAGGGGAGGGAGGCAAGGATTGCATTCATCTTGCAACGTCTTGACAGACAATCCCCATCGCTGCCTCTTTTTTGCCTCGCGGACGAGTAACAAGGTAAAGGGGAGAGAACGGAAGGGCCCGCAATCAGGACCCATCAAAGCAATAAGATACAAAATAAAATGAAGGAGGGAGAAGACAGAAGATGCATAAAATTGTCCCAACTGACCAATATAGTGACCCTGATCAACTACTTTATTGATCACACTGATTAACCAGCATCCTCTCTCTAATTATGGACATTGTGCTGTGCATCTACTCTGCCTCCACAGGCCAGAAACGCTGATACCGCATCAACTGATTGACCAACAACTAATCAAAGTCAGTCAATTTTCTTACCCTCACTAATGCACGTGCTGTCCTTAATAAAAAAGGGCTAAATGCCTGGTACAATGAGTGGGAAACAGATGCATGGCAATTTACTGAAGAAGTGGAAAATAAGCACTGGTCCAGAATAACAGAAGCACCTCTATGATGTAATACCAAGAAATACAATAGCCGTGCAATAAATATTAACTTACTTAAAATGTTGTTGAGATTTCTACTCTGACTCAGTTGAAAGGTGTTGGTAATATGTTGTCCACATAATTTATTTACCTATATTGTTTGTCTGCAGTATTGTATACAGTGTTATGAAAGTATCTCACCTGTACAACCAATAACCTCCAAGTATGACAAGAGGTCTGAAGCGACTTACAGTACGTTCTGCGAGGCTCCGCGCTGCAGCAGCAGTTTGACAATGGCCGGGTGACCGTTCCTCACAGCATCATGGAGCGGAGAGTCGTTTTCATAGCCAGGCGTATTCAACAATGCTCCCCTCGAGACCAATGCCTCCACAGTCGCCAGGTGACCCAGGTTGCACGCTTCGTGCTGGAACAAAAAGCAGTAATGCTCAGAAGTCACCCTGCTCTGCTTTGATCTGGGTTTTCTCAGCTAACCTCGAAATACAGCCTTATTCTTAGTATGAATAATAAATTCTCATCTGTTTTCAATCACTGTAATGTTTATCTTTTTTTCCCAGCTGATACTATTTTAGGTGAGGTAGGTGCTTCAAAGAGTTTAAAGGAATTTTAATCTTTCTATGATTCCATTTTAGATGGAATGTGTGGTTCTTCCTCCGGGTATTTTGAACATATGAGGTAGTCAGATAACTTCCAAAGTGCCAATCAGATATTACAGCTTAATCACACTTCATTAGTTTTGTAGAATTCAGATCATACCAGAAAGATCTCCTGAGGGGAACCCTTAATTATAATGACTTGCTTTTCTAAACGTAACATGAATAAAGGATATAGCTTAATAAAAATGTGTTTTTAAAAGGTTATTGGAAATGACATTAAGATCCATAATTAATACTGCACTGTATTTAAATATAGCTGTGATCCTTTAAATAAACAGGGAAGCCAAGCATTTTTTGGGGATACAGTTTTTGTTCCAGCACACCCCCCCACTATATATAACATGTTTCCTCAACATGAATTATTAGCAATTATTAAGAAGAATGTACAGCTGTATTGAGGAACAATAAATCGATGGATATGTAAAGTTCTTTTGTTTGTTGTAACAATTTTACGCTTGACCAACACTATGAGTACAGACAGTTCAAAAGTTCTTTATACTTTGTAACCCTAACGTCAGCTGGGCAATAAAGCACATAACATCATCACGTAAAACTGACTGAAAAAGACACACATCAGGAAGGTGTAGATGATTTGAGCGTGTCAAGTTAGACAGCTCCCAGCCTTCTAAGATGCATACAAGTCTGTCAAATATGAATACATTATGCTCAAAGATTATTGGTAGCAATCTGAAAGACCAACTGCAAACTGTCAAAACTCAAATTGAAAACTCAAGTTTGAGTGGAGCATCTTGACAGCAAGCAGCCACATGAAGTGCTGCAATAAGATAGAGGCACACTCTCCAGCACCTTAATAAAAAAGAAAAAATATATATTTGTAGACAAATAGTAAATATTTTTATGTATTTACTTTTCACATTTCCTTTTTATTTTTTTGTTTTCCTTTTTTTAATATATGTTAATTTGTATTAATATATTTGTATATTGCATGCTCTCACACAATACAAACTGTGTTAGAAAACAAAGAAACATAAAAATCAAAAAGGAACAAAGTACAGCACGGCCGTAGAAAAACTAGTATAATTTAACAATTGCAGTTTTGTTGATGAAACAGTAACAGAGTTTTTCCACACAACAACTAAAGCCATATACATTTACATCACTTAGTGTATTAGTCTTACCAGAGGTGTCCACCCAGCATTATCCTTCAGGTTAGGGTCAGCACCCTGGTCCAGCAGTTCCTTGACAGCCTCTACATCTCCCTGCAGGACCCAGAGAGAACAACAAACCTGAGGTCAGAACTGCAGACCCGTAAACCCAACCTTCAAACACAGCCGCTGATCCCGGTGTACCAAAGCCCCGCTGTTTATCAATCACTCTCCACAGTGGGCCATTGATTACCTTGTCTGGGATCCAGAGGGGGATTACAGCTATGTTTACAGGGATTACTGCAAGAGAGTGTATTCTCACCAGACCGGAACATAACTGTCTGATCATCTACTAATATGTTCAACCGAGAGTGGAAAATTCAGAGGAAGACGAGACATTTAAACCAGCAAATTTATCTTTGATGCATTTTGGAAGACACTAAAAGATAAGAAAGACTACTGAAGGGCCAAGTTTGCTGCAACCTAATCATTTTAACTGGACAACAAATTCTTATCTTATTTTATTTAAACGCCTAATTTATTTAGGCTGTTACGCAAAACTACTGCCATTTATTTTAAGTGGTTAATTGAGGGGGCATGTGCATTTCGTAGTTCAGCTTTAAATGCTGTCAATCTGCTGCAGAAACTGTTTAACAACTTCATTGGCAGAATGCAACAGAAAATGGAGCGAAGTGAATTATTCAGAAACCTCTCAACCTTTATGGCAGCTAGATGCAGCAGGGTCTCTCCCTTGTGGTTCCTCTTCATAACTGCAGGGCTCCCCGAGGTTGGCCGTCCAACAGATGCACCGTGAGTACAAGGAGATTTTCTACCAACAGTGGCTGGGACAGAGGGGCTGTCTCCTTGCTCTTCTCTTGAGGCTTTGATGCTCTTCTCACACCTGGGGCTGGCCGACGACGAAGGGTTAAGGACAGTCGGAGACATCTGTGATTTTCTCTTCCTGCCCGGCGAAGCCCTGGGCCTTTTTGGCGTCTTCTCCAATGTGGCGACCTTGTCCACCGCTCTGGATGTTTTTGAGGAATGCTTAGGGGGAGATACGTTGTCCTGTTTTTCAGTACTATCAGTTGGGTTGGGGTCATTTGTGTCACGCTGAACGACACTGTCCAACATGCGCCGACCGGACTGGGTGTGGTCGGTCAGCACAGTGACGCTGCCTCCTGAGAGACTCTCCTCCATGGTGCTTTTGCCAGGGCAGAGTTCATTGGTGCTCCCCTGTGGAACTTTAGGCTGAGGCTCGTTAGACATGACAACAGGGCTTAAGAAGGAAACCCTTTTACTGGACCTCCTTGTCCCTTCAGCATAGGGCTGCTCCTTTTCCTTTAATGCATCTACCTCCTCTGTGATCCCCCATTGCTGGTTTACAACCTCCAGCCTGCTCTTCTTCATCTTCTGCATCGTCTGTTTGCGTGTGGTCCTAGTGGCTCCTTGCACTGACACCTTCCTGCTGGCAGCCTTTTTCTTAGTTGACCTCTTCTTCCTGGTTCGGACTTCATTTTCGCATCTTTGAGAACAAGACGAACCAGAGTCTTGGGAGGACGAGGTGAAATTGAAAATGGACAGGTCCTGATGCTGGGCACTGATGGTGTCTGGCTGTGCTGCAGCTGTTTCTCCAGAAGACCTGACCTCCGCTATGGTGAGCTCTGATGGCTTCTCCACCATGCAGCGAACCTTGCGGCTGCGGGGGCTGAACCAGATCTTGAAGTTCTTCTTGTGTTTTAATACAGGGCTCTCAAGTTGTGTTCGAATCTCGGCTACAGAGGAGTCTGCAATGAAAGGGTTAAAAAAAAAGAAGCATGTTCAACAAAACAACTAAATTTACCTCATTTTTCATTGTGAAATGCTGTCAAAAAGGCTCTGTGTATTTGTGATAACATCGCTCTACCAGTTGAAATGAAAAAAAGAAGAAGAAGAAAACCAAACTTTAAAATGATACATTGCCAACCCATCATACATTGACACTGACATTGGACAGAAGACAGACCTCTTTTCTGTGTAGATTTAGACACCACAACAACCTGCAGATTTGTTCACATTTTAACTACAGGGCTATCAGATGCTACTTTGTCAAAGCTGAGATCTAGTCACAAACTGAACACTACCGTGGTTAATTGCATTGCATAATCACTGTCATTAATGGGATACTGGATGGGCGATAAAGATAATAAAACCACAGGAACAAGCCACTAAAACTGTCATTCAGAGATTAGATTGAAACATTTAACGTTTGTCTCCACCAGTCAACATCTGATAGAAGGGGGTGTGGAGCTGATGAGCATGGGGAGAAAGATTATGAATAAGCAACATGGAGTTGAGAAGATAACTTGTTATTTATTTATTTAAAGCTGCTATATAATGGCTACTATCTACCTGGCTGTTCTATTGGATTGAGAAGGGACTCCAAATGGCAGAAGAGCTGTGTGATGCTGCTGAGCTGCCTGTTGATTTGGATGTCCTTCACCCACGCAGGGCTGTGACACACCACGCAGCCATCTCCTGCCCGGGGGCCAGCACAGGACCTGAGCAATAAATATATCTTAGAAATCCACTTCCACTTCACAGTTCAGTACGACAAAATACAATGAGCTTATCGATTTAGACCATTCAGTCATGAAGAAAATGAATTAATTGAGGCTATAGTTTATGCCTGTAGGGGCATTAATTGCATTCAAAGTTTTCAACACTGTAAACTATGCATTGCCAAGAAACCATGCCATTGCCATGGATTTGCAGTATTTCACATGCATGAGCAATAAGTCCCATAACAAAATAAATGCATGTTTACTACAAAATGTATTAGTGAATATTTTGATTTGTAAAAGCAGGAAAGGCATACTGTAGGCGTCCAAAACAAACATGTATTATAGTTCCATTCCCTTCAGGTGTGCCAGTGAACCAGCACGCATAATACCAGAATCCTGGCCGTAGCACAGCTAAACGGAATTTAGTCATACTTAACATTATTAGTTACACCGGTGTTTGGCAAAAACAATGTCCACGATGAGACAGGTCTTTTGTTATTAGCTAGATGTGGTTAGATTACCTGCACAGCATGTGCTCGCACATTCCTAGGCACACAGGTTCCTCCATTAAGTTTGAGCTGGAAGAAGACAAAACATTTAGAAGTGGTCAGTAAAGTCAGAATAGGCAAGACCACCTCCACCTTACTGAGCATTGGTGCGCCCCCCTGGACTGTGTGCTCAGCCCACTGATTTTCACCCTCCTCCCATCTGGCTGGAGGCAGGCTAACACAGCCTATTCCTCCACACAGTCACTTTTAACATTGTGCTATGTCCCAATGCTAACATGAACTAAATCAACCCACCCACCATCCCCAAATTACACACACACCAACTTCTTATAGGGAAAGTGTCCTTTGGACTGCATGTACTACAATACCCCCTTTAGCAGCTATTTACGCCAATATTCTTCTTTGGAAATGTTTAGGCCTACAATCAAATTGCTCAGTTGCTGTTCACTTTTTATACAACATGCCAGCTTGTCCATCTTTAGGCTACTCCAGCTGCTGTGTGTAGTGTGTACAGTTGTGGATTTGTATTGTGCCCAAATCATCTTCTTCTATTTACATATGATGTATTATCCTGTTTATCATGTCATGTTGAGTCTTTAAATAATATAATGTTTTAATGCTGCATTGCCGTGCACTTGTAGTCCTGTGGTACTGTTACATAGCGGTTGGAGAAATGTCATCCCACTGTGGCATGCGTATACATGGATGAGTTTACTTGAATACAAGCACGATCCATTAGACAATGACAAGCATACACATTAGCTTGGCTTAATTTAAAGCCAAAAGCATCTTTCATCTATCGATGATGTAACGTTGCCAAGTAAAGTGACTTTTAACCAAACAAAGCTACTAGAATGATAAACACTTTTCATTGGAGCTAACATGACACTAAACTCCAACAGAATTGATTAGCTTGTTATAACCAGCCATTATTATAATCCTGTTTTTGCAATCACGTGTTGTTGTCGACAACTCAAACGTTTTTAGGCTAAACTGTGCATAACTTACGTGAGACTTCGTCTGCTAGCGATTCAAATTAAACTCAGTTTAGTTTGAACAAAAAACGTGTAAATGTCACTGGTTGTAGAGATAATTTCATCGTTAGCATTGTCGTTACACAAACATAGCTCACTTGTAACGTTATAGTTAACTTACCATTTCGAGCAAAGCAGCAGTCGTCGAAAGTTCTCAACCGCCTCTTTAGTCTTTTTCCAGTCTTTAGTCTGCACGAGGACATTCGAGTCCATTCTTAGAAGAAACGTTCTTGTTTCCCGACTCTTCGATTAAAACTTGTTTTATGAATCAAGATTGCAAAACAAACCGAGCTTACTTCCGGGCTACTAACATCTCCCGCCAAATATTTACGGAAGTGACCTGGGTTTGTTGCCATGACCACGGTGTTGACGTAGCGTCCCCCCCCCCCCCCCCCGAACACAAACACGCAGTTCAGTACCAGAAGAATACAATAATGTTGCTTTATTTAGCTTAAACTCATTTTCCCCAACTGCTTAAGAGCCATTCAGAAGGATATGCCAAACTATTGTACATGACGTTGATGTTTGGTGCAGTGTATTTCTACATAATAGCTACCCCGATACATATGTCAGCAATAACTGAATGTGTTAACGAAGTAATATGTCATATTATGAGCAAAGGTGCATTCATGTACATAAAAGACTGAGTCAAACGTAGTGAAACTAAATGTAGCCTATTTATCCTCTGTCAGGTTTAATGTCATAATGTGGCCTCTATTTGAACATTCAAGGACTATCCAAGATAACTTATGTACAGTGGCAGTACTTTTCAAAAGGAACATGTTCATGTGCTTATTATTTTTTTATTTTTTTATTAACAGGTTTTTAGCTGGAACCTATGGCTATATCCCTTTGGCTCTCCCCACCTTACAGGTTTGTGTGATTACCCTCTTCATTAGGACACTGAAAAAAAACACCATACTCAGACAATGCTAACATAATAAATCAGGTCTACCATTTCATCAAAATATCTTGTACGTGATCCGATGCTCAAACACAGGACAAACATGCACAATAGGCAAATACACAGCAGTTGAATTTGAAAAATATCTTCATTAAAATAAAAATAGGCTGGATACATTCAAGCTGGAAAGTACATTCATTCTAAAAGTTAGGAATGCCCTTAGTGGAAGGGCAAATGAGAAGGAGGAAAGTGAAAATTGAGGATGCCCCAACCACAGAGAGAAATTAATAGCCTACTTTATTTGATCCTTCATAAACACAAAGATCTGGTGAATTTAAGTTAAACAAATGTGTAGCATCTAATATAGAGGGAAAAAAATATATAAATAATAAACAAACTTCAATTTTTCAAGTTCCTTTCATCTTTGCATGTGTTCTTCTGCTTTTCATTAACTATTGAATTAGAAAAGGAAAGAAATGTAAGCTATCCTTCATATGATCAGTTAAGACTCATTCAAGAAATAATCTGTTTTTTAAAAACATGACTGGCTTAAACTCTAACTTTTTACATACATAGATTTACTATATACAGATACTATGTTTCATTGTGCAGTGGACAAGAAAATGGCTGTTAGCCCTATGCTTGTCCCGCCTTAATGGAGTCCAGGCTGTCACATTCAGCTTCACTGTGAATTGGTTCGGTTTCCACATCAGTCTTTCCCATGGCAAAGTTGATGAAGACCTGTGAAGGTTCAGTAATAATTTAAGTACCATCATGCCAATATAAAAGACAATTATTTAAATATAAAACCATAAATCAATGGTCAGTTCCCCCTCTCTTTATTCTGCATATGGTATCGTCCAATCCCAGAGCCCCAGAGTGGTTGAAGAATATGAGCACTGGCTGCATATAAGCTCATGGATTTTCTCCCTAACTCATATTCCATTTATTTTCCCTCAGGCATACCCTCTGTCAGTTTCCCTCTGCCTCTTTTAAACTTTCTCAACTCACTCTTTCACTCCCACTCAGCTTTCTTCTGTCCCTGCTTCCCCTCCCACCCTCTCTCTTCTTCTCTCATCTTCTGCTGTCCCTTTTTTCTGTCCCTCGCTGCCATCTACCCACCCCTACAAAACCTCACACTAGTTCTCCTTCTCTCTCTGTTTATGTCCCGTCTTTTTTTTCTCACCTCATCCAGTGTGGTCTGGCTCACAGAGAAGTGTTTGATCTGCAGAGAATCCTTGTTGGATTCCAGCTGGTCGAAGATGTCAGCTACCCCTCCTGGAGCAACTGGTACATGGTACTCCACCATAGTGGAGTGCTGGTCCTGTGTATTGGGAAATAATGCATACGTACGTAGATGGTTAAATATTCTGAAATAGGCTCTCTGTGTAAACAACATTCTGTAAAAAATGGTGAAAAGCTGTTTATACCAAACTCAGCAAACTTAACAACACATACACAAATACACAGACAATTATCACTAAACCCTGCAGTTCCCCTCAGCTCTACAGAGTTTTAACTCATTATGTTGGTTTTCAAGGCCAACAACTTTGCTGTTTTGGTTCACTCTCACCACCCTTATCAACCTGCTAAAGAGCCAGATATTTCAAGGCAATTGTTGGCCGACACGCCTTAAAAAGGCCATAACATCAGCTTGTCCCGTACCACAAAGTGGCAAAAAAGATCAATTTAATGCTGTTTTAAAGCTATGAACAGCATGTGAGGACACTAACATGGCTGGGATTTGAAAATCATAAATAAATGGTCCCTAGCAAAAAAGAATCATACCCACACACACTTCACCAAATGTACTGCAACATTCCACTATAATAAATACTTAGTCTTTTCTCTCTTCTCCACCACGCACTCCTGACTAATTTGGATGGCTGGCAAAGCTCACCTTGAGATAAGTGCTGGGGAATCGGCGCTGCATGAAGCCAGTGATTGCCTCTGTGTCACAGGAGGCCTTGGCCAAGTACATCTTCACGGTGAACCCGCTGCCGAACCTGCACGGAGAAGATTTTATGAACAAAGCACTGTTATTACACGTCTGAGGTGTATGGGGAGAGTACACTGTTCTTACAAGAAAAATTGAGCATTCAGTTGCACAAAGGACAACAGAGAGGAAAGAATGGGAGGCTGTGGAGACAACAAAGAGCAGTAATGGCTGGACTGGAGAACGAGCAGAGGTCACAAACCTGTTCTTAATGTGCTGCAGCGAGCCCAGGCATTGGAATTGACCTTTCACCATGATGGCAAGACGGCTGCACAGTGCCTCACACTCCTCCATGCTGAGATATGGAGACAAAAAGAGAAAGATAAAAGGTCACCCCTTGAGCATACAGTAATTAGCTATACCTTCTGTCACATAGAAATAAAATAAAAAATATATATACACACATTTACCACCTACCTACCTATATTATCTATAGTGTATTGTGGAACCAAGCACAACTTTCTTTTAAACTGTAATTGTACCCCTAATCCTTAACAATTTGTGTATTCAGAATTCTGGACTTTAGCAATGAATTTGTCAAATGTTTCTCTGTGATATCCAAGGCTTTTTCTTGATAGACAAGCAGTATGATCAGTGTACAGTGATCAGTACTCTTCTAACCTGTGAGAGGTGAGGACCACGGCACACTTTCCTTTCACTTCCTCAGAGATGATTTTCCACAGGTGACGCTTGGTGCGAGGGTCCATGCCGGAGCTCGGCTCATCCTGTGGAGGGAGATGGAGGAATGAGAAGAGGATAGCAGGATGTGCAAATGAAAGAAAGGTTGAGATCACGACGGACATCAAGGGAAAACAAGGAGTTAATCGAGTAAAGCAGTGTGATGCAAAGTGAGCATTTCGTACAGTAGGAGAAGGGAAAAACAAGGGCATGGTGAACAAGAAAGCAACACAAATGCGTAATTGCAAAATAGGAAGGGACGTGGGAGGCACAGTGTTACAGACAATGCAAAATAGGGAAAGGTAAAGGAAAAATTAAGACAAAGACAAGAAGACTGAGAGAGAGAGGATGGGGAAATTACACAGGGGGGAAACAAATCAGAGTGATAGAGTTGAGGACAGAAGGAAGGAAAGAAAGAAAGACAAGCGAGGATTTGATAGAGCCATAATGTAGAAACAAAGCTGAAAGTTACAGGGAAAGACCACCCTTGGGTAAGCCTGAGGAAGCAGACTAATTAACTATATAAGATCTGTCAAGTCTAGGGGATCAATATCTACTTTACTTCAAAGACCCTTTCAGGAGGAACAGCAGTGCATTGTTAGGTTAATATTTGTTGTCTGGTGGCCAGTTATGCAATTATATGGGCAGCCACAGTGGCGTGAACGGCCGTGTCCTCACCAGGAGTAGGATTTGCGGATGCCCGATGAGAGCCAGTGCAGTAGAGAGCTTCCTGCGGGTGCCGCAGCTGTAACCATCAGTAATGATGTTTCTATGGTAGTTCAGGTGCAGCCTCTTCAGTAGGTAGTTTACCACCTTTAAAAGACACATAAAGGGGATTATACAGTGGATGAACAAAATAGCAAACATCATATGGAGATACTTCAATGTGAGTTTTCAAAGCAATGTCAGGCATCAAGTAAATTATTCATTGTTTCATGGACAACCATCTTTAAACGTTTTGTTAGATGCTTAGCATGCTAGCTGATAAATACCACAACACTGATTAATCTCCTTGACATAAACACACCAAAACAAAGGCTAACATGCAAAACCATGATCTGGTGTAAGTAGGACAAAATGTAAATTATGTAAAACAACAGTAGTTTAAAGTAATAACATGTGTTTTGTCTTCTTCTAAACAGGTTTATATGTGAAGAAATGCAATGGAAGTCTCCAACCCATCTCGGCTGCAAACTGCAAATCATCGTAGGAGATATGTGTCACATACTGGGAGTCAATAAGTTTAATGATTGCTATGCATGACTATATGACCATAAAGGAAATGAGACAATTTCATAGACCAGTATGCTGTTCGCTAGTTTCATGCACATTAGGATGAAGCCGATCCCCATCTGTGGCTCCAACAGATCTAAACAGCACCAGAGCTTTACTGAAAGTAGATTCTCCATCACTTTAATCCATCAGCCGGAGGCCCTCTCCCTCTGGAGAAAAAGGCCAATATCCCTCTACACACGATTCAGGACCCGATCACAGCAGGAGAAGGTGGATTTACAGTAAGATTTTCTCAGGGCGGAGGGCAGCCCTGCAACTTATTGGCTACTTGATATTCATGTTCATTTCTGTTATTGCCTCCTTCTATTCTGTCAAGTACAGCTGCACTGCAAATATCCAAGGTATCCATCTGTCCCTCTCCTATGCATATTTAATTTTGTATGTACAACAATGATGACTTTACTTGGGTGACTTTATCCTAGCTAAACTCCATGCTGTCCTGGGGCTGCAGCTTTAGAGAACAGGAACTGATGCAGCATCATCTATTTGGTGCATAATCCTGTGTGTTAAACCACATCGAAGACAGAAATGAAAAACCCTTAATGGGTCAGAACCATTTCAGTCACTTAAAAATCTCCTTGCTTGCCTATTAGTCACATGAAAGAGTGTGTTGTAAATACCAGTTCATTTTTAAATGGAATAGATTTAGTCTTTTTCCCATCAGTTGGAAAGTTTGGAAACCAGATCAATGAAGCAAACCAATGCAATAGATCGCTTTTTCTCTGTAAGAGGATTTGCCTGTTGTGTTGACTTTTCCTTATGATTCTGAGTTCACTGATCTGAGTTATTAGAACACAGTGTAGGACTTTAGTTACTTTAGACAAATACACAGTATTAGCAGCTACATTTGAATGATTAGCACTGGCAACCAGGCATATACCTGAATGGTTCAGATCAAAATATGTTTTTTTTTTTTATGTTCTCTCATAAAAGCCCCTTTCTATCACCTTTGATGTAACAGCTCATTAAGCCCGACAAAACCATGTCAATGCAAAATGACCCCATTAAGGCTTGTCTCATTATCCACAGCCAGGGAACTGTCAGTGGGAGACAACATAAGAGGAACTCTATATATAACCTCATCTTTGTGAATTAGCCCAACGCTGTGGCAGTGGCCATTATAACCATTGTTGTCACTACTCTAACCAGAGAAGAGGAGCTGTAACAACAGCAGCGATGGCGATTAGAGCCAGACCGATCCATTTCTGTGCTTCACTTGTCTGTTTAAGTACTTGTGTGTCCGTGTGTCTATGTGCATCTTTGCTAATGTGTTTGTATGTGGTATTCTGTTTGCAACACAACTGAGATTGTCAGAGACAATCAATGTTTTGTACTTCTGCATCCCAAGTTGTAAATGACAGAGAAAGAGCGAGAGACAAACAGAGATAGATGTTTTTCAGCATACAACTTCGATTTGTCGTGATGTTTTTTTTACACATTTTCTAGCACCTCAGAGCTGTTTTTTTCTGAAAAAAATAAAAATTAAGATGGAAAATCAAAAATCATATCTGTTGATTGGTTGCTCCGTAGCGGCGACAGACAGGCACACTCAGTAATCACCACAGAAGCAGGATTGATTAGTTCTCCGAAAGATAAATGGGAAGAATGGGGCTAAAGTGACATGTCGAATGAGATCCTCTCTTCATCAAAGTATCGTTTAAATGTAAATTTGTCTGCAGCGAAGCATACACCATCAGCTTAAATCTGAAGTTTGGATTGCACGAGCTGACAACAAAAGCTTTTCCATTTTGCCCCAGATAGTACAGCTTTCTGCACACATCACTCAACACTTCACACCCTCTGATTCACTATGTAGGAAAGCATCAAGGGTTACTAGTCCTGCAGTGGAAGTGCACCTTTGAATTTCTATCAGATCCCGTGTCATTTTGTGGATGGTGTTGTCACTACCCAGAGCTTTGAAAAGCAGCACGGAGTCTGCAGCTCTTTCTTACCGCGTCTATCTCCTTCTTTGGGATGCCTCGTATACGACCGTAGAAGTACAAGTGCTCTTCTCCAGTGAGCAGATTGTCCAGTGCATCCACCTGGGGACAGTAGCCGATGTTAATTCCCTCGTTACGGCACTCCATGATGTCTACCAATCGCCTGGGGGGGGGGAAGACAAAGAAAAGACATTCTGTTAGAGATATTCTCTTAATTGGCATCCACCACATGGTGAATGGCAGATGGACATGTAGCGTGTTCCATTGGCCCTGCTGTCTGTAGTGTGCTGTGCTGGGAAAACCCATAGGGAGCCAAACTCATGAGTACAGTGGTGGTTTATACCTGTGAAGGAGCGTTGGAGATACAGGTATAAGATACAGCTGGTACCCCCTAAATCCCAAACCATTTACGTTCAAATTTGGGCTGATGCGAAGCAATAACATCCCTCATTTGTGGATATTTTGTGTTATGCAAATTTAATTTAGCTAAAATTCATTGGACAGTGCATCTTGGGCACCTGTAAAAATTAAATCAAAGCTTTGTCCTGTGATGGGTTTGCTTCTGTCGTGTCCTCTGATGTGATGCTCATAAATCATCTTCAATTTGCAGGAATATATTTGAAGTATATAAACATGTATATGATCAGATGTATTTAGGAATGTGAATGCAGTGCCATGGGTATAAACAGAAGGAAAAGCAAAAGAACAAATATGGCCAGTAGCAATAAAACAAAAATTAAGCAATAAAAATATAAATAAATTCAGATTTTATAAAACTCTATTGCAGAAGCAGAGAAAATGAATAGCCAAAACATATTGATGTTCTTATTCAAAAAGGTAAAACGCAATAAACACAAGACCTCAAGTATTCATGCTATCCTGAAATAGATTTTTTTTTTTTAAGTTTGAAGTGCATGTGCTTGATGATGAACACATAAATTCATGGACAGCTCACCCATCTCGGTCCCTGATCTGTGCTGTGCCATCAGTGGGGCTAACGTCTCCAGTCAGCATCTTGAAGGTGGTAGTTTTTCCTGCTCCATTTACTCCCAGCAGACCAAAGCACTGTAAGCAAACTCAGTGCTTAGTAATCCTGAAGTCAACTTTACAGTACTATAATACTTCGATGGGCTTTTTCAAAGATTACACAGATGTACCCGCCAATATTCAGATCTAAAGACTGATAAAACACAGAAACACTTGGTGAGTATCCATCCTACAGCCAGCCATCACACAGAGGAATATGATTTTGGGTAATATTGGACATCAAGTCACAAACTACATATATTATTTCTGGCAACAGTTATTTTTCCTTTAGACAAATCCACCTGGTGATTTTAGTGACGTGCTCTTTAGCAGCGTCTGCAGTACTGCAGAGGCATAGTCGAACTAAATGCAATTTTACTGACAGTAAAAGCATAGATTTCAGATTGATCTGTTATCTGAAGAATGAAGGTGGCCTACGAGAATGTGGATATTGTTCATTTTAAAAACTAGTATGAAATCAGTTAAAACATAGGCTTTCAGAGGAAATTAGAATTAAACATTACATTTAGCGATTTTGACTGACCTCCACTTGATGAATGTGAAAGTGTTGCGATGTAACTTAGCCCTAACAGCACAGCATGTTTACCTAGTTTTGTGAGTAAGTATATACTTCCTAATTTTAGCAGCCAATAGTGCCTCCAAGACTTTAATCTCCAATAACTTTGTTATTATTTGGATAATTAGTCATGCTGTTGTTACAATGGATTGGTAAAAGTCATAAATCAAGCAATGGTCTTTTCACAGCCTTCTGATTTCGATTTTATTTGTATTAGTAATATATATTCTTATTATGGAACAAATCTTCAGTTTACCTCTCCCGCAGGGATGCCCACAGAGACCTTCTTGACAGCATGGACCTTCTTCCTGAGGTGTTGATAGACTTTGGTGAGCTGGCTGACCTGCAGTATGTCTGAGCTGGCTGCTCCACTGGACACCCGTAGGTGCTCAGCTGCCACATCCTCATCTTCATCCTCACAAGCCACCTTGGGCACTGTCTTTCTGTCCCAAATGAGGTGTCTGCAAAGGGAAGAATCATTTTTTATAATAACTGAAACTGAAACTTGCCTACAATGTTTTACTTGAAGTTGTTCAGGATTTTTACTTCTTTGGGGCGCAATATTTTTGTATAATTGAACTTTTTAGTGTTTTTTTGAATTACTGAAATGGAATGCATATTCAATAACTCATTTGAATATTCTCAGTTTAACAGTGTCGTCTTCCAACAGAACCTTTGCATATGTGGGGACATACTATCCAGGAGAAAACCAAATTAAACTGATCTCGAGTCCACATTCTGTACATAAAGAATAAAACAAAACAAAATATAAAAAAGTATTAAATTATTAAAAGGCTGGATGTGTACCATAGAAATTGATCACTAATGACCACTAGTGGCCTCACCATGCCGTCTCTGGTTTCTGTTTTCCTCACCTGACTTTGCGTAGGAGAAACTTGTTGAGCAGGAGGCGCAGCGTGAAGAAGACCAGGCCTTGAATGAAAGAGGAGATGAACATCCAACCCAGGGCATCTGTGGAGAATGGGTTCTGGTAGGCGTCAATGCCGTAGTCACTGAGGATCTGGACCTCTATGTTCTTCCTGGCCAGCTGCATCAACCCGTTCCCAAAGTTGAACTGAGGGAAGATGAGGAAGGCATGGCTCAGCTTCTTGAACATGCTCTGGATGACCTGCAGGAGAAAAAGACAGAACAGAAGACATTGAGGGGCGGTGCAGGAGAGGAGAAGGGAGGAAATAAAACTGAGTCTAAGGTGACCTAAGAGCTCATCCTGAATTATAATCTCCACTTCCCTGTCACTGGATATGTGAGGTATGTTTGCCCTTCTCACTCCTCTGCAATATCACTACAGCTAAAGGGACTGATTGGGTTTCATTCAACAATTAATATATTTATATATATATATATATATATATATAGAGAGAGAGAGAGAGCTATTCAGTTGCTAACAAAAGAACATCTGGACCAGACTTGGCAGTTTATGCTGACCTCAGGGTTGCGAGTTGAAATTTGACCCAAAAAGAATAGAATGGAGGTGGTCATGATGGTGTTGATACTGATGAAGAGGTTGATGCACACATAGACGATGAAGGCCATCTCTGCATCCTTGAAGACGCCTGATAACAGATACATCCAGGGGAAGGTAGAAAACCTGAGGAGTTGACAATGACAAGATACTTTAAACACAGCATCAAGTTAAAAATAACTGCACACATTGCTGTGATCTGACTGGGTTGGTTCCAAATACAGAAAACCCACAAACACACACACACACAAAGTGGATATGGAAAATTTATACAGTCCTCTTCACAAATGCACCTTGTGAGATGACATGACCTTGCAATTTTAACTGAAGTGGTTCAGGCCTTTAACAGACTAAACAGAGCAGCTGGGAGCCTGATGAAAATAGGCACCAAAGAATACTGAAAAGGGAAGTAGGAAAAATACCACACCATGAGGAGGGTAAACATTCAGTCATGATGCCAAAAGAGAGGAAGATAAATTACTTCTCCCTTCATTCCCCTGGTGGCAAAACATCCTTTTTCTTTTTTTTTTTGTTCTCCCTTTTCTCTCACATAATCTCCTTGTTCATTTGATTGGGGTGCCTGGGTCAGTGAGACCGAGGGAGAGAAGGAGGGAGGCAGAGAAAAAGAAGAAGAAGACAACTAAAAAGAAGAAAGTGGGTGGGTGGGAAAAAAGACACAGACACAAACAGACAGAGCCAGACAGAGACAAAGCATCTGCGTGCTGTGCCCAAAAAAAGGTGCTTGGTAGGCAGACTGTGGGTGCCAAGCCATGACAATGAACAGAAGCAAGAAGGCTGCGGACCAGACCAGGTGGGTGCAGCCTGACAGATGGAGCGCTGTGATTATTCATTGCTTGGGAGGGAGACATCTGTCTGATAAATGAGAAGCAGAGTGCTGACTTGGCCTCCTAAGATCTAGGGCTCAGGACAAGGCCTGTGACAGCAACAGGAAACATAGGAGACTAAGCTTCAGCTACAGTTGGGGAATGATGTAAATAACCCAGATATAATCCAGATGCATGGAAACATGGCATTTAATTTGCTTGACACCTTTCCAAAAATTAAAACCTCATTGTCAAATTGATTTTAAAACCTTGGTATCTCAAGATGATAGCCAGCTAGTCTTTCTAGTCTGACAGCCCCCATCCCCTTTCACACACACACGTCTGTGGCTTGAATAGGATAAACATGTTGGTAGTGATTTTTCTAAGAGCCTTTCAGTCCTACCACCATCTGTCTTTGCAAGCTATTCTGAAAAATTGAGCTGTGTTTGAGTTTGAAGAACAGCAGCTTCCTTATACTCCATGCTGTAAATCCAAGGCTAGTAAACTCAGTGTGTATATGAAGATATGCTTTTGAAAATGTTGAAACCTTTAATGGATAAATTTTGTTTGGCAAATCCTTTGCACGAAACACATGATCAGTTCGATTTAGGTCAAGTGATTAACTATACCGGCCAAGAACATTCTACTGTTTTGCCATAAAGACAACTCCTGATGTTTTGGCCGTATGGTGGGGATCATTTTCCTGCTGCAGAGTGAAGCTTCTTGCATTCATTCCATCATTAAAATATGCTCTGTATTGTGTATTGGTAATTTATGGTACTTATAACTGATCCTTTTTCTTTTTCTTTTTTGGTGGGTGTGTATTTTAGGTCTTGTGTGCCATCTAGAATGGGGAATGGAAGGGGCGTAGAAAGAGATCATTGGAAGCCATTTTTAGCAATGTCACAGTGTTTTGAGATCTTAGCAATTGCTGCTTCCAAAGTTATAATAAAACATAGCTTTCCTTTAAAAATGGAGCCTATTGTTTAGCTTCATGATGGCCTGATTCATCATCAAATCCCTTTTGGTCAACGGTGTCATGAACAAAACAAGACCAACAATGCCATTAACAGACAGCCATTTTTTATTAGGCTTTGTAAATAATCCCTCTAAACTCCCTGTGAACATGCTGTAAGACTGTAACATTCACAGATGCCATGAGGCCAAATTACTCACCCAAAAAGCACTAGCAGCAGCGCGACAGCACCCAAGTTTTGCCGATCTGTGAATGCTGGATTCTGGAAGGCTGCGATCACACCAACAGTTAAGGTCACAGGGATCAAGTAGATGACCTGTGGGAAAAGATGGGACATGATGCAGCAACATGAAGGCATGCCATTTCATTGAAAAATATCCGCAAATATAAGATACAAGGAGAGGGCAACGCTTTGCATATGCTGTTGCAATCTAAAAATCAACATGGGGCAGATATGTTTGCTCTTGCTTTTATTGAGCATAGTTTTGTCCCACAGGGGTTCGACTACATTGAGTGAGATGTTCATTTCAGAGTGTCCTGTTAGGTGATTCGAAGATGTTACCATGTCATAAAAGAAGTTCACAGTCCAGTAGAAGGGCTCGCTGATGCCGGCGATGTGCTGGAGTCTCTTGGAGCCGCTGTGGTGCTCGTTGACTTCATAGATGGCGAAGCTGGCTATCGTGATTGAAAAGCCTGCCAGCACACACAGTGCCACTAGGATCTGGAGGATTCCCTGGACACTGTGAGGAAGGAAATTAGATTATTCAGATGTCAGTGACAACGCTGACATTAATTATCAGCCATGGTCATAATTAGTGAATTATCATTCAACCATTCAACTATTAATGCCCCTTATATTATCGGATGGTAAACAATTGTGTTGTATTCCTTTAGTTGGAACTTTTTCAGTATATTCCAGTAGCTACAGGTTTAGAGGCAAACTGATGTAATTCTTTCCTGAAAACAATGGCCCATTTTAAAGCACTGCTACAAAGTATCATATCGTTCCCTGCTGGGAACCGACTCATTTGAACTATTGAAATAGCTCACAATAAATGGAATACCATTAATAACAAACAACTTTGTTAAAAGAGATGCTTTATGCCTCGCCTCTGACAAGATAATAACTGCAAAAGAAACAGATGGCTTCATGTAGAGAACAACTTCACACTGATATTGCTGTATAGTCAGTAAGCCAGTGGTGCTGCTGTGAGGCTGCTGAGGCTTTTGTCCAGACTAGACCCCAGACAACCAGCTGAGGCTTTGATCCCTCAGTTATTCCTCAACTGAGTGCGCTCATTCAAACTTGCTTGATGCCGCTACCTGTTCATCTCCTATCCTCTCTCTCCTACCCTGCATTGTTGTACTTTTACCTCTCTCCTCTGGCCGGGGCCACAACACCAACCGACCAAGCAAACCTAATAAGCTGCATGAGGCTGAAAAAAGAGGATGACATTGAAGCTGCCAGAGTGACTGAGTGGGAAAGAGAAAGATTAGCTAGAGAGGGACATGTGGTGGGCGTTTTAGGGCAATATTCACTACAGACGATGGCCAGCAGCATTGGCTACTGAGCAGGCTTGTTATCAGTATGGCCAAATAGCCTTAGAGGTTTTTCCATGGGCAAAGCTACCACACTGTGAGAATCAAGACATTCGGAGTAATAAGCCTGTTGTATCTTTAACACGGAACAGGTCAAATCAATACATCAAGTGAGGAAGGAGGAAGGAGGTTGATATTCTACGTAAATGCTATACACATAAAGAAGTGTGCAGTATGAGGAGTATGGGGAGAAACTGAAGGGCAGTAAACACAGGGAAATGGTCAGTGAAATTCTTAGTGCTAATAAGACTCTGAGAGGACGGACCTTCATGAGGCCACAGCTTCAGCTCAACCCTCTCTTGGAATGATTTATTTGATTTGATCCTCAGGAACACACACACACACACACACACACATACATTGACATACATACATGCAAGCACACATAAAGGCACACATCCAGCAGTCCGGGTCTCTAAAGCAGAATGTGGAGTATTTTAAATAAACTCATTTTGGGAAGTGGGGTAGAATCAATCCACCTCTGTGCCACCTTCAGGGTAAACACTCATTATATTGGGACTCTGATCATTAGTGCAAGCTCAGGGAAATCCATTAAGAAAATCAAATATGGGTAAATACTGCTGTCATGTACCTCCCTGCCCTAAGTCCACCCTGACATTGATGTCCTGAATTGAAAAGTAGGATGCTTACATAATTTAAACAGTCATCATCATGACTCGACTAGTTTTGGAATAGTTTCACCAATTAGAATGTTGATAAGAATATGTTTTGCGCAGCCAGCGTTTGTGCAGCCATTGATATTGTTGAATACAATCAGACAGGTCAAGGAATAAGTGTAGCCTTACATTGTATCTTCATCATCCACCCGGCCAAAATAGGGGTGACTGGAAACTGAAATGGCTGTAATAGAAAGACATAGAGTATTTTGTTAGCAATAAAAAAACAACAGCAAACAGGGTATTTTTCAGCACAGGAACCAAATGAGCAATGATATTCTCTTAGCCTGAGACACAGTCAATTGAAAAATATAGTGCAAGATGATTTCATTTTCCAGAGCACACAAAGGAAATTTAATTTTCTTTATCATTTTTTCAGGGTTTCCTAGATGATCACAGACATGAGCTGCTCCCCTACATGTCTCTGCTTACATTTTCCAAGATAGTAGAGTGTGAGTTCACCCCAAGCACAGCAGCCCTGGAGCAGGTTGGAGGCTCGGCGCCTTGCTCCAGGGCACTTTGGTGGAAGTTATCTATCAACTAACCCAAATCTGATCTGTAATCATTAACACTACATCACTACTGCTCTGAAACTGGATGTCCCCAGATCTGGTTGGTATCTTTTCCAATGGGAAAGGACTGCAGGTGCAACAAAGAACCATATTCATTATTGATGCGTCTGCTAATTGCTCAATTAATCAATAAATCGCCTATTCTGAAAAAAAAAGAACACATTTCTCAGAGCCCAAAGTGAAGTATCCAAATTGCCCAGAAGTTCAAAAAAAATTAATTAAACAATGAATTGATTATTAAAGTTATAATCTATGTAATCTATATAATATATTATTGCTGATTTGCAGATTAATCAACAAATTTGAAAAACAGGTCTACAATAGCTCTTACTGCCTCAAGCTGAGGCAGTTTTTTTCATTATTTTTAAAAGCATTAAATAAGGTTTCTTTCCAGTTCATGTCATCTAAAGGCGGATTATTTCGCTAGGGGATGGGGCAGACTTTCAATACAAACCATCGTTGCAGGTGGGAGTGATCAGAGAGGGGTGTGAACACTGGACAGGAGTGTGATGATCAGTGGGTGGTTACAGGTCAGAAATCCTGCAGGAATTTTTTTTTTGCTGCAAACCTCTAAAGGCTCCCAACCTAGTTGGTGCAGCAGTACACAATGTGAGAGTTAGGTCTTCACATTTGACAGGTAAACCATTACCTTGAAAAGTAATCTCCCTGGATCTCCACCCCTGCCCCCTACCCCCAGCCACCGCTGTGAGTTTGCAGGTAACATTTAAATGATTACACTCTACCCTCAAGCACTTTGGTCATCCAGTGGAAAAGAAATGTGTGTGTGCATGTGCTGTATGTTTTTATTAGCATTTCTTCAAGTGTGTGTGTGTGTGTGTGTGTGTGTGTGTGTGTGTACGTGTGTGTACTCCTGCCGGCAGGCAGATGGTCAGGGTGATACTCAGAGCTGAAACAGAAGTGAAAACGTGGGCCAGCCTTGTTCTATTTAGCATAGCTCCCCAGTGAGCGGTACTCATCAGTATTCACCATGCATAGTGATGTGAGTCTAAGGACACAGCACCCCCTGGCTTTAATCCAGTGAAATGAACCGTGAGTAAACACACTGTTTACAGCTCTCTTTATATTTAGTATACAAAATGCACTGGGTGCTCAATCAGAAGCACCTTCCCAGATAGATAGATTCTCCTAATACTGATGTGGGTATCCATTTTTTGCACAGTCCCACTCATGTCTTATTTCCCTTAAATTATCTTTAACACATAATCAGGGAGTGTTGTGTGTCTGCATAAATAAAGAACAATTCCACCAAAAATAATATATATAGACCTTTTGTTAAATCAGTAAATGTTGCAAAATACCAGTAAACAACAACTGTATATTACCATGTAGAAAATGTGAATGCAGTAATCTTAGCTGTTGTTTGCATGTACCGATTCCTTGATCAATTATACTAAAATTTTAGAAATCTCAGACTGTGTCCATTTGACCTGTCAGTGAAGTTTTACATTTGGCTTGTAACATTTATTTTCAGCACCAACTCCAGATTACCATATTCACGTGGATCCTTGTCTGCTGGAAGATTGGAGCGTAGGATGAAGTTGTTGAGGCTGTTTAAGTATGCTGGCATTGTGTGGTAGCCCTCAGGGTTGAACCAGACCTAAACCCATGCAAGCAGACACAGACATGCATTGAAACCATCACTCACACTGCTACAGATCGGGGTATGTAAGACCACTACATCTTCACAATATACTCTCCAATGTTTTGAAACCAAGGTGTGAAAGATTCAATATATGCAGATGGAAATGTACACTCGAAAACAGCGGCACACTTGCTGCAGTAAAGCAAATTTATGATGACACTGATGGTGTAACAATGCAGTTCGGTCCGCGAGCTGTAATCTTGTAGTCAAGCAAGACATTATGTCAGTGTCATGTTTAAACTTTCAACGACTCATCAGTACAACGAATAAAGTGATATTGAGACAGGAAGCAAGGGAAAAAAAGTTACCCTAGACAGAGTACGGTTTTTGGGCACCACTGTTAGATCCGTTTGTAAGTCAGGAGGGAGCGGCATGCCAAATGCAAAGCCACCATACCTGGAAAAAACAAACATATATTGATCAAAACAAAGAGCTCAAAATGCGGCTGAGAAACACGACACGATACACTGTGGGTTTTTGTTTGCTTGCTTGTTTTTCTTTTACTCAAAGTAAATATCCAATTGCAGATCAGAAACATTTTGGGTAAAAGCATCAATCCCCACATTATAAGTATGACTAACATGAATGATAAGGTACTAGAAGCCCATTTGTATTGTGCTATAACCACAGGGTTCCTTGTGGTTCCTAGAGTCTCTAAAAGTAGAATGGGAGCCAGAGCTTTCAGCTATCAAGCTCCTCTTATGTGCTAACCTTTGCTAACACACGAGAGCTAGCTAACGTCAGGT
>JAVQJD010055774.1:0-31149 GCA_036023655.1 Nannoperca australis
CCCCCCCCCCAACACACACACACACACACACACACACACCTGAAACAGACGTATACACACAAAACACATCAGTGCTGAACCAGACAGCTGTATGCCTGCTAACAGAAGCACTTACATTAATGTACACATGAGCAGTCACATGTACTGTATATGCTCTAAGTGCAGACACATTTCCTGGAAGTGTCTGTGTTGAATTTCAGTTCTATAATATTGAGTGCTTGTAGAGCTCCATCCCTATAATAAGAAATAATGGCTGGAGAATCCTCTGCTGGACATCTCGTTCACTCATTGTTCATCAGCCTCTCTTCCTCCACTAGCAGGTTCAAAGACTTCTACGCTTCCTGAATGAACTTTGAACAATTCACACAAAACAGACACATAGTTAAAGGAAAGTCGTTGAGTGCACTTACCAAGGATCTGTACTTCAATGTGTCTTGGCTTTTCAATAAATTTCTCCACAAACAGCGATCCATTCCCAAAAGCCGCCAGGGCTTCAGAGTATGCCCGCTGGTAATTCTCCTCAAGTTCCTGACAAAACAGACGAGAAAAATCCATACATGTCTGAGTTAGGGATACTATTCAAGAAGCAAGAGAGTTAGTGGGGTTTCAAGGAGTTGTGGTGGTATATTTCAAAGTCATTTAATCTCTGCATCAGGCCAGTTAGTTTTATTTAGTATAACTTATTTCTAGTTATTTTTTATTATTTTATTTCCCTTTCCCTTCCTTGTCATTCACATTTGATTTTCTGTGGCTGTCTTGTTCCCCCTCTTTCTTATGACAAATGTTTACAGGGCCTTAGGGAGCAAGACTATACAACATCTCTGGGACCAGTCTGTGGGAAGTCACAGACAAGTCTGCTAAAGGTCAGGACTCAATCTGTGTTTGTCAGTCTGACGTCCCGCCAGCCCGTCCAGTCTCCTCTGCTGGGGAAACACTGAGTCACCATCATGCCCCCTTTTTCCCTGTGCCTCTGGAGAGGATACTCGAGTCCATCCTCAGCCGTCATCGCATAGCCTCCAGAAAAGATGGCAAAACAACCAGGTGCTCAACGCAGTAGATGACTTCAGCATCGCCAAAAGCACGGCCCGTGTTTCCGTCAGAGCGGCTTCGCGGAAAGCTGAGCAAGACTGGCATGAAAGGAAACCGTGAACTTCACAAACTGACCAGACAGACTGTGCCACTGTGTAAAATAAAATACATTTTAGTGCCTGAACTGGCCTACATCTGATCAGAGCAGATGGGGGATACCAGTAAAAGGGATCGTAAGATTTAGTGCCATGGGGGTTAGCCAATGTCACACACAGGGGTGTATTGGTTTGCTTACCCATGCAGTAAGTTATCATGATATTATAATTCTAGTCATATGAACACAAGAGAACTCCAACAGGGCTCTATATACAGTATGTTCAACCTCATTGGTTTCTGATCACCTGTCATGTGTTAAATGTCAACCTGGTAACTTTGCCACCTTCATTTGGATTTACCAGTGAGTAAAAAAGAATCCTTAAAGTTCAGTGGTACATTGTAGAGGATCAAAAACAGAGCTGAAACCATAAATCCGCTACTATTTTGATAATTGAATAATCACTGATTAGTCATTTTCCAAAGAAAAATATCAAATATTACCTGGCTCCAACATCTCAAAATGTAGGATTAGCCGTTTTGTGTCTTATGTGACAGTAAATTGAACACCTTCAGGATTTGGACTGCTGGACAGACAAAACAAGCTATTTGAAAATGTCACAAAATGACAAATTGTGGTGGCCAACATTTTATATATAAAATGAGTAAACAATAATACAAATACTCAGTTGCTGCCTACATCAAATTGAGATATCATAATCCTTATAATATTCCATAATGTTACTGAAATAAACCTACCACACAATGAAATGGGCATTTGTTAAAACATAAGCCACTGAAAAGAACACTCAAAACTCTGAAAGTTACACACCTAGCAACATTATTAAATCACTAGTGCAAATATTTTTAATTTTCTGTAAATACCAGAAAAGACATTTGAAAGACTCGGAGCTAGCAGAATTCCATTTATACTTCTTCCACATCGGTTCAGTCCGTCTGTCAGCTTTGGCCACTGGAGCTTTGATACGCGCCGTCCTCCCTTTTCTCTTGCTCGTTGGGAAAGCACATCACGTCCAACTCGGAGCAAAAATCTGGCCCTTTAATTTCTGCCTTGCTTATCAGTAAACATACACAATCGCATCCTACAATATGTTCCGAATAGTTAGGTCCACTCTGTTAATTCAGCATACAAATGATCCATCGGCTGGCCTTACTGGAATAATAAGCTAACCTACGCATTGTTGCTTTGGGCCCCAACGGTACACAGAAACCTCTTTACAATTTCCTCACATCATATCAGCTGGAGCTGCCGAGGCCCCTGTGACGCAACTGAATAACTAGAAATGTCAACAACTAATTAATTAGACTGGGGTACAACTCAGAAAAGGTCATAGTTTTCAATGGATTGTTGACTTGTGAGGATCAATGACTACAGTACAACACACCACTGCCATTCCTTGTGTAGTTCATGGAGTAAGGGTACGGGAACCACTGTGGCTGACATCGACTAGTCATTTCAAATGTGATGCATTTGTCTGGGTCAAGGGCTTGGTGAATGTCAGAGCCAGTAGTGCCACCCCCTACCAACAACCTAACCGTAAAAAGGAACTGAATAACAAGCAACTTTGCACACACAGTTTTTAAAGCAGCACTAAGAAGTTCTGGTCTGACACTAGTGAGCTCACTGCCAAAAAGGCATGCAAAAACCTCGCCAACGCCACCAACAGCTCAGTTGGCACTGATTAGGGCTTGCTAACCTGATAACTGGTGTCTTTGTGTGATATAGTTAGCAATGTCATGCTGTGAAAGCGTCTTTTCTTTTTGAGTGTTCTGGCCCAGAACACAGAAGTACAGTGCATATACTGGATAGCTGATGGACCGCATACCATCAAGTCTGAGGGATGATATCGCTTTAAAAGCATATATTTGAAAATTACAATGAGAGAAAGTATATTTTTCATATTGCGTAAACTTTTAAATTAAGTTACAGTAATGATTTGCATAACCTTATTTATTGTGACTTACATATTCTTGTTTTAAAAAAGCCAAAGAAAAGAAATAAAGAACAGTAAATGCTAACAGCCATGAAGGATGAAGAGGTAGCGATGCTCTGTGATGCTCTGATTCACCACTGATCTCTGCCCTCTTCTATCTGATTGGACAACAAGCAGCTGCCTGCTGAAATAGTTTGAGTGTGTCAAACTTTAGAAGCGGGGGGGCTGGGGGCTGTGCGCGTTTACATGGACAGCAACTACACACACGGCCTCCAGAGACCCCACTACTGCTGGCACGAGAAGCAAAGCTGCCGCCAGGCCTCCACTGAAATAAACAGGGGTGACAACTTGCCACTTCCTGGTGTCTACGGGCCTTAAGGAGTTCCATTTTCCCTTTAAAGACACATATTTTGGATATAATCTCCCACTAAAGGACATTAAACCCCTTCTCATTTATTAATGTCCTAGGAAAAAAAAAATGTGTTGGTTTTATTTTATCATTAATAATGTAAAAGGTTTAGTAATAAAAAAGCAAAGAAAGAAAATCATAATTACCCTCCCTTTGAACCATGGCAAGACAAATAGTATTATTGGACCTGCTTTGCCCAGTTTCCAGTAACAATCAACGGTTAACAGTGTTTTTCTTGGATGTTAAAACTCTACTTCTGACTTTTTCATAAGCATCTCCCAAAAACCCCACTTTCAGTGGGTGAGCAGCTGTGGGATGTCCATGCTGACGGGCTGAATGAAAGCTTTTTAAGGGACTGGACTTATTCAACTGTGTGTACACAGTATAACTATATATCAACACGGCCGCATACTCAACATAGAAGAAATAACACTATCACCACAGCATATGAAAATGCTGTACATTATGTATTAAAAAGGCCTCTTACAGAGTGTGTTTTTCGTTTTCTGGACTTTATAGTGTGTTTATCGTTGCATTATGAAGTTAAAGTACATATAAGAAAGGACACTAAGTGGGCCATTATCCTTCAGGTTCTTGTTTGAAGTAGATGCTGGTAAAAATGAAGAGCAAGTCTGCAATCTAGAGGTGACAGGTCACATAGGTTTTGACAGTCATACAATTGTTATTCCAACAAGAGACTTTCATTAGAAACCAGACATTTTATAACCAAGACGAATACCTACATACACAAACTACAACAAGCAAAACCGATAAAGAGATCTAGAAAAACTAAAGATCAAAACTTGGCACGTTGAACAGATAGGATTTCATATGGAGCATCATTTAACACCAAAACAAAAAGAGTCTCAACAAATAACTAACAGAAACAAGAACCACAAAGTCCAGTTTTGGACTACACTTCTCTCCATCACAGCACTTTGAGGTCATCGCTGTGACAGCCCATCGTTGCTGTCTGGGTGCTGGCGCCCGCCCCTTACATGGCCAAGAGGAGGGAGATGAGGAGGATGGTGACAGATTGGTAGATGTAAATAAGCCAAGGGATGCCTAATACATGGCTAGTTTCAGGGCATGTCGAGCTATGAAGACATTTCCTTTAAGGAAAATATTTGTTCCTGCCTGTGGCTCTCCAACCCCCTGATATTTATTTTGTATGTTAGGTTTGTACTTTGGAAAAGCGACGCACATTTGAGATGCATTAAATGGGTTTTCTGATCTTCTCTACATTGATATGCATCTTTAAAAAGTGGGCCCCAGACAGCTACAATATTGAAAAGACATTTCCTTAACGAGAACGAGCCTCATACACTCGGGTTTCGCGAGGTGACAGAGGCAATTTCAGAGCACACAGACACACACCAGGTGATTGGCGGCTGGGAGAGATAAATGACCAGGTTGTAATTCCCCAAGAAAGTTCATCTTGATTCAACACAAAACAGGAAATGAATGAATATTAAAAGGCATCATTTGTCACGAGGCTGGCCAGGCCTTTTAGATGAGTTTGTTTTCTTTTTGCTGGACAAGATTTATGTTGTCAGAGCAAGCTGTTAAATGACATCAGTGACAGAAGTGATCACAGAACAGCAGCGGCTGACGGGCTCACCTCGTACTCTCTGACCACCCTCATGCCGCGACCACCTCCTCCGTAGGCGGCTTTGAAGATGATGGGGAAGCCGTAGGTTTGGGCGAACACCTGCGCCTCCTGCAGGCAAGAGATGGGGGAATCTGTTCCTGGGACCACAGGTACACCTAGCCAGGGGTGGGACGAGTAAAAGGATGCACGCATGAGAAATGTGTTACTTTAAAGATTCAGAATGCTTGACTTTATAGCATAAAGTCACGAGTACATTTCACTTAGAGGGGGATTTGTATATCATAGGAGACTGCCAGTCACTGTTGACTTCACTCTGCAGTGTTAGTTTGATTTACAGCAGAACTGCTTTATGGCACGAAATAGGAGGGCGCTGTTAACTCCATATTTAAAAAGCCACATTTTTCACAGTTTCTTGGAGTGGCAGATGAAACAAGTAAAAGGCTGAAAAATGTCATCCAAAATGCTAACAGAGCAACATCAAGCACCAGGGCCAAAAAAAAAGCTTACATTTAAACATTACAGGCATCAGAGAGCTACTAACATCCATGTTGTCATTTGTAAAAAAATATTACACATATTGTACAACTCCAACTTTCTCTAATTCTACTCCTCACATCCGTCATCCACTTCCATACCTGCACTCACGGCCAGGGAGCGAGCCTCCACCTTGTCTCCCATCTTGCGGACCGTTTCAGGAGTTGGTCCTATAAACATCACCCCTGCGTCTGTGCAGGCCTGGGCGAAGTCAGAGCGCTCAGAGAGGAAACCGTAGCCTGGGTGGATAGCATCCACATTGTTGTCCTAAGGAGTGAGAGAGGAAGAGAGGGAGAAAAGGTTACTTACATTCATTATATTACTGTGTGTTGGCGCGAAACACATCCCAATCAAGTTAATTAAACGGAGATAAATGAGTCCATTATTCAGCAAGCGAAATTAGTTTTTTTTAAATTCACATTTAATTTTAAGTTTGTGCTTAAGTATTTGCCAGAGAAACCCAGAGAAAGGAAGCGTAGCCCAGCGAAGCAACAGGAGTTCCGTTAAATAGGAAGTCACTGCTGGGCCCCAGTTAACACTTGGCTGGCTATTGGTGAGGGAGATAAAAGATATCACACGTCCTAACCTGCATGCTTTACCACACACTGGCTGCTGGCACGTGAAAGATCTGTGCATATTATTTAAAAAAGGGACTGGGAGCCAGTGACATATTTCATTCCGAGTCTATCTCAGCTGCAATCGCCTTAATCATCATCTACTCAATGGACACCAGTAGGATACCGAGCAGGCAGACAGGCACGCATAATTTGAGGGTCACGGGATGGTACTGAGAACACACACACACACACACACACACACACAGTAGCAGTCTGATACAGTAGCTGCCGAGCTTGACAGATAGAGCCATCTCTGAATCAGTATGTGCCATCTGCTCTTGGATACGAGGCGGACTATAATTATGGGCTGTCCCGTTGTTAAGGGAGCTGTTACTGGCAGGCCAGAGGAGGCATGGAGCCCCCATGCACTTATAAAATGTCCATGCACGCAAGCAAGCAGGTACACCCACTCACACACAGACACGAATGCAAAGAGACGTGGACAGAAGATGAAGATTCGCACACAGGCTAACACATACGCACCGCGGGGTAACAATCACTGCGTGATCATACACTTCCTTTTTCCACAGCAGACACGCACATTTTTACATACAGCACAGCTAAAAGAGTGACAGTGTGAAGATGAGGTAAAACGTGCACTGAATGGGAAAGGGTGAGAGCAGGAGGGAAAGAACACACACACACATACACACTCCTTCGCTAGCATGGAGTGGCTGGGCTCCCAGACAGGCAGAAGGATTTGGAGAAATTAGCTGGACGGCAGAGGCTCCCCGACTTGGCTGGCTGACCACATGCCCACGCAGAAAATTACACACCGTGAGAGATTGATCAGAAAAATGATAATGAACAACTGGCAGTGCATCCTGGAGGGACGGAGGAAGGGAAAGGAGATATCACAGAACCAATCTGATCTAACACAGTGATAAGGTGGCAGAGGGAGGAGAAGGAGAGAGGAGAAGAGAGTGAGCATCAGAGAAAAATGGTAGAGGGAAGTAGCAACAGGGAACCAGAGGAGGAAAAGAGGAGGCAAGGAATGATGCACAAAAGGAAGGAACAAATGGGGGGCAGGTGGGTGAAGAGAAGTTGTTTCCTTTTCCTTCCCTCCAACCAAGCTAAATATAGACGTAGGGCGAACAGAGAGGAACAAAAGGGATTTGTCCGCCTAATTGTATGCCTTTGAAATCCATGAAGTTTTGATGTATCAATGACAGCAAGGGACGAGACTATGCAACTTCAAGAAGGTAGCGGCTTTTTCCTGAAGATCAAAAGTAATGTGAACCGCCGAAAGCCCAAGCAGAGAACCCCCTAATGACATCACTAGGGACTTTAGAAAAAGTCCTTTCAGGGCAAAATACGTCAACTACTTTCACAGGCTGAGTACTGGATTAACCGTGATGACCAAACTAAAACTTTGCTGTTTACTCCTAAAGCAAACAGCAGAAGTAGGAAAAACACTTTAATACCATTGTGAGGTAACTGCTCTTTTTACCTTGGCTACTTTGATGATGTCAGGAATGTGCAGGTACGCCGCAACAGGTGGCAGGCCTTTTCCAATCAGGTAAGCCTCATCAGCCTTTTGCCTGTGAAGATGAAAGGATTTAAATTTTATCATTTTATCAGAGAGCAAAAAACATACTAAACGCACAGCTCAAACACAACCATTATGGCTTCATGGCTGCAAATCCAAGCTACTATTAAGTCCAAGCTACCACTATTTACTCCAATAAAGCCCACTTCAATTACTCAAATGAGTCCTCCAATCAGCCTTTAGGACAGGTAGAACCAGGCGGTCACATAAGAAGATGTATTAGTCAGTGAGAGGCATTTTAAAAAACAGACATTAGGAAGTCAGAGTGGAATTGAATGGCTCACCGTGAGGCAGATTAAGCTGCTTCCTTTAATTTCTCTTTGCTCTAATCAACTGTGAGCATTTCAGTGGCCGATGCCCAGCAGTTTGCTAAGACATCTGTCGGTTACGCTTACAACGTAGCGGAGATCAGTACCTGTGCATCTGTCCAGTGTCTTGCTCAGAGTAGACGGCCACCGTTCGAATCCCCAGTTCAGTGCAGGCTCTGAACACACGGATGGCAATCTCACCTGGGAGACAAGAGGAGGACACGTGTGAGGAATGGGTGGTGAAAGAGGTGGTTATGATACTAGCGTACCAGCCCTACTGTCTGTTTTGCTCCGCTACATTTTGCGTACCAGTTTCAATCTTTCTAAATGTTGCTCTTCCTCTCCTTCACTTTTATTCTCTTTATTATTTAAATGTGTCTTTGTTTTTGATCCATAGTTTAGCAGATTGTGTGTGGTGGGATGTTTAAGTTTGTTTCATAAAAACACACTATGATTTTAGCAACATCCTGCAGCAACGGGCCTATTTTACAACGAATGCCTGCGCTGAGAGAATAAAATAAACTTTGAATTTTTTATTCCCTACATGTTTTTCATCACACTGTGGAAAAATATCAACAGACACTGAAACAAATCTACTATTTTTTTGCTTCACTTTGAAAACAGAGTGTAAAATCTTGGCTTTGGACAACCAAAACACTGCCTGTCTTTTATTTTGCTGTCACTAGAGCCAAATACATGTTTTCCAAACAACACACATTTTGGGAGAGAGAAAAAAGAGTTTAGTCACTGAAAACTAGCAAGATGTGTTGATCTTACTTGAAGGGGAGGACAGCGTTAGTGTTAAAGAGAAAGCAAGAAAGAAAAAGGAAATTCTGCAGAAGGACAACAGCAGGAAGAGGATGAAAATATGGAGGTAGGACAGAGATGGGATGAAAAGCCAGAGATTAAATGTAATGGATTTAAGGTGGAACATCTAGAGAAAGTCAGAAAATACAGAAGGTTTCTTAAAAGAACAAAGCAAAAAGAGATAAAGGACATAAGACTCATGACCTAGGAGGTTTTCAAGAATTTAGGTACCGGAACAAACACAGTTTGGCATTTTTAACAACATGACAAATAAGTAGAGAGGAAACCAGAAAAGCAGTGGAATGTGAAAAAAAGAGGGGAATTATGTAAAATAGAACAGCGGAGAGGAGCAAAGTCATGTGGGGCAAAAAGGAAGACAGCAAGTGGCTCAGAGGAAAAAAATCATATCTGACAAGGGCTGAAAAAGACAGAGTGCAACGGGAGGGAGAGGAGAGGAGAAAGGAAAGGAAAGGAGGATATTAGTGAAAGAGCAGAGAAGCAATGGCAGAGAGGAGATGTGCTTGGTGAAGTGGAATCAGGGCTGATATGATATGATGGTCCAGTCTCCGTCTTCATCTCACACGCACGCACGCACGCACGCACGCGCGTGCGCGCCGAGTGCGGTCCAGTGCACCCCAGTGTGATGAATGTGATATCACGTGGTGTTGGTATCACATCACTGCAATGCAAAGGAAAGCAACTGATAGAAAAGCCCTGCTGTGTCTGAGTGTGTGTGTGAGCCAGAGACCGCAGTCTATTCGAGTCAAACTGATGGATTAAAGCAGTTAAATGGAGCCTTTACGGACGGGTTGATATGAATGTATGCATGCACATGCGCAGTGCAGACCTCTGTGCAGCAGGTGGCCTACAGAGTGCCACATTGTGTCCAGAACTGGACTTGTATTGGAAACCCATTCACCGATCAATCAGAAATAATGAAACACTGAACTAAATCAAGCCTTTTAAATGTGTATGCAGGGATGAATTTAAAAAGCATTTAGAATAAAAAATAAAAATAAAAACCTTTTGTGTCACTCAAATCACTAATTGCCTCTCTGGACAGCATTAGCATTAACAGGAGGGGGTTTCGGGTGATTCTGTGCATTACCGGAGCACGTCAGTGATGTTTATGCTGCGTTTAACGCTGCTTAATGTTTAGAAAACTCTTCGGCGCCTCTCTATAATTATATTTCCATTCAAACCTCAACCCGTCATATAGACCCCACTTTCCAAAAGCTTAATGTAGAGACCTGCTGATTTTATTCTGGCTTTTTAATATTTAAAAATACCTCTGTGGCGCTATGTGCTGAATATAACTCAGTTTAATACTCTTAAATTACACTTCCTCGTGTACAGTGGGAACTATGGTTACAGTTCCACCTCTGATTCCAATATTTTTTTAAATTCTGTGTTTTAGATTAAACAAAACTAGCTTGAGCAGCCGCCCACATTCAATGTGTGCTTAAATATTAGCATGTGCCAAGGCAAACTAAATGTTGGCCATTAAATATTAAGAGTCTGTTCTTTTGCCTGGGGAAGATTGTAAATGTCAGAACTTTTTTCCTTGCACTACAAATGAAGCTGCATTAAAGTGTATTTCATTTAATGGTGCTATCTGAATCTTCTTCAGTGGTGAATTAGTACTGTTAGGATGGGGGATGGGCTCTTACCTCTGTTGGCCACCATGACTTTCTTGATTGGTCGGTACTGCGGGGCAGAGTGGGTTAAGCGGGAGAGAAGACCCGACCTCCTCACAGCCAGCAGGCCGAGGCCGCCTCGGACTACAGTGTACCTCAACATCCTAAAGGAAGAAGAAAGAACATATTAAAACATACACAACGGTACCGTACAGCAATAAGTGAAGGGAAGAGGCAAGACATACAAGCCAGAGATGGAAACATGCATCAGGATATGGAACTTTTACAGAGTAACAAGAAATAGTTAATAGATGCTTTTGTAACATGATGTGTGTGCTACAGAATACAAGAGATAGATGGATAGAGGTTCTTCAGCAACAATTGGTCAAATAAGTAAACAAGTTTTTGGCTAGAAGTCATTCAATCTAGATCAAATCTACAACTCACTTTATTACAATCTATGTAGTTCAGTTTCTCAGGTGGACATTTTAAAGAAAATGATAAGGATGATAATGCTTTGAAGGGAGAGAAATTAAATGTACTAAAGCAGAAGGCCCTGTTAAAGTTATTGCCGTGGGTTGTGTGCGCCTTTTAAACAGTGTTTTCTCAGACATTTTTAATTGGTGTTGTACTGACATTTAGAAGGAATCTTAGATTATTCCAGTGAAGAAACGAGCTGTATTATGCATGAATAATTTGAGACCTGTGGCCCTGACTTTTGTAAAGTGTGCAAAGGAGTGTAATACCATCTGATAAGCAACATTGCCCAGGTCAGTTTGCTTGTATGGTGGCTGTGAATACAGAACATGTTAACCTGTTGATGTTAGAGAAAATCTCATCTTGAGGCTGCTAGTGGTCGCTCTATTGTAATGTTTTTAGCCAGACAATCCATGCATATCTATCTATAAAACAAATGGTAAGTACATTTTCATAAATATGTGCAAACATATGTGCTGGATCAAGTTTCACAATTAATATTATAGAGTGGTCTTTAATAATAAAAGCACCACACAGACATTCACATTGCTTGAGGACCCTCCAGTTCATGTCAATAATGTCTATTATACGAGTGTATGGACCTACTACAGTATGTACTGAGAGGGAGTAACACTCAGACAGAAGTCTGACAGCTAACTAAAGAATCATGTTGAAAACGGTATTCAAGAAAGAGGCATTAGAGATAGAAAGTCAATCAGCTGCTGCTCTGCACACCAGCCAATCAGCTGCAGGTGTGTCTAATTATGGACAAGGAGTTCCTGGTGTGTTTCAGGTGTCTTTTTCAAATCACAACAATTAAACTAAATAAATGATTATCCTTTTTGTACACCAGAAATTTCAGATGCAAATCAATCAAACTCTTATTGAACCATGCAAACGGTCCCCAGTAGTCCCATTCACAGGAAAGACACTAATGTGCCGATATTTCTTTCAAATGCAAACCAGGTTTGTCCAAGGTAACAGCAATTAGGGTGACTGAGTGGCACAGTGCATGAAATGGTTAAATACTGCTGAACAACTAGATACTCGAAAGTGTGTCTTAAACCAGTTGTCAGCTGAAGTATATTTTGTGGTTTCCATCCCAGTCACACCCAAACAGACGTAATGAGTGGTTTGTTTCGAACACTGGCAGCACTTACAAATCAATAACCCCCTAAACACATACAATTACTCAAACGAAGCCCCCTACTACCAAACATGCACAGACTTACCCACAAACACTAAACATAGTCAACAACTACTTCCTCAACTGGCTGGTAAGTGGCTCATTCACTGTGGGGAAACTGGCAACTGTGGTTTGATTAGTGAGAATGAAGAGGTGCTTCTTCTTCTTCTTCTTCTGTTCTGCCTCCTGGGCTACAACTCTCTGACGGTCCTTTGCTGCCACCCTGTGGTCAAACAGCAGCAGCGCAGGTAATTGAGACCACAACTAAGCTGACAAAGTGCCACTCTTTGCAAATAATGAACCTAAACCAAAGGGATTTGTCACATCATATTTAACCGTATGTTTGGTTTATGATACACTGGCCTCTTCTTCAAATATTCAACTTTTGGTAAATTGGTAACGAATGACCCAGACAAAAAAAAGTCTCACATGCACATTCACTTCCTGTTTGTTACCCGTGGTTGCAGAGTTTCACTTACAGGTGAATTACCACATATGTCCTACATAGATGTAGAGATAATGAACAGCGGTGGTGCCTATTGTGCAGTGCAAACAGCCACTATACCTAACCATTACAATGACATGCGTGATGGCTTATGTAGTTAACAGCACAGCTCAAGGCCAACAATCTACCGTGTTTAGTGGATTGTCTACTTTAAAGTTTTATTCAGTGCATGATGGGAAAGTCTTCAGCCTATCCCATCATGCCCTGGGTGTTGGGATCTTACATATTCACAGACATTTTAAAATAAAGCAAAAATATATGTTTTTACTCAGTAAGACCATTTTTAGTTCTAGACTGGTGAAGTTTTACATGCGCATGTGTGACTTCTTATCTTGGTAAACTGCTGTATGAATGAAGACTTAACTGTGAAGAACTGAATCAAGAACCAGTGAATACATCCATATAGAATCTCAATGAATGCCTTGAGACTGTCTGAAGACTGTATGCAGCAGGAGCTCTGGCTGAAACTGTATACTGTAGTGACACAAAAGCAACAGCGACACACTATGAAACAGATACAGTTTCCCAAGGCCTGAATACGACAACAGCGGACCAGAGACGAACAGGACAAATAGACCAGGTAGACGGGAAAGAACAGGTCAAATATTATCTGTCCTGCTTTAACCTCACCTCTCCAATACAGCTCAATTGCAACTTCTTAGCAGAGAAGTATGTTTATAATAAACTAGGGTTGACTTATAAAAATATATATATATATATATATATATACACTGTATTAGCAATGTGGATATGACTGCCAGGCAGATGGACCTGCTAAATCATCTCATATGTTACAGACAGATGAGTTCAGAAACCTGTAATACAGCCTCAAAGCCCCAATAAAGACAGTGTTTTAAATATATCTTACATTAACCTAAATAAGGGAGATAAATGTTGTAATGAAGCTTTATCATAATTGTAAACAGCTCTACTACAATGAAGCAGAACCCCTGTATGGGTGCCAATGGAAACTAAGAATTCATTTTACCAATCTTCTTCCTAAAAAGATGACATTTTGTAAAAACATTGATTTAAGTACATAAATGATATTTACAATAAATGACATAATAATGTCACCAGCCAGCAGCTCAGCGATGGTTCATTTAAGCTGTGGCCTGTTATCTAAAATGCTCTTTGATCTTCCAAAAGCTGGAACTCTACCAGGCAGCGGAGAGAAACGTCCTGACCTGAAATATGCACAGTGATGACTTCCCAGCCACACCAAGTTGTAGACTGATCATGATAGTGACTGGAAATGCACCCCAAAACAGAAAGCATGGAGTTCAAAGACATTTCTCTAAGCAGAGACGGCGATGGTGTCCAACAGGAGACACAAACTATCTGGCCCTCACCTTCCTAATCCTCTCATACCTTTGGCTTTACGCAAGAGCTGATACATCCTAACTAGAAAAAGCACCACAAATAAGACATGATTACAAATGGAAATATTGTGAAATGACTGCATACCCTGTGATTATCTTTAGTGATACTTTTTTTTAATTATAACATTTCAAATGAGTCCTTGAGACAAATAATTAGCTCTATTTTCTGACTAAGGAAAAGTAATGGATGAAAAGAGAGAAAACAAAAGTCATCATTTTCAAACTCTTTTGGTTCTCTATATTTATCTGTCGTGTCATCCCTATCCGTCTCCTCTCTGTCGTTCTCTTGTTCTAAAATTTCTCTTTTTTGGTACCATTATTGAACTGTTCTGCAATGTAGCTCGCTCACTCATCCTTACTTTCTTCCTGTCACCCTGCACAGACAGACGGAGCAAACAATACAATGTGCCACAGCAAGTGGTTTACCGGGAGCATGAATCGCATTGCCAAGATCCAATGAGGCAAACTGAAGGATAAATTGTGGTATGAAAGGAATGTCAAATGGCAGGAACACTCAGGCTGTGGCTATACAATCTGAGGGTACAATTGTGGTTTGACTCTTTTTCTGACTCTGGTGAATGCTTCAGATATAAAACTGTTCTGTATCAGGACTCAGCCCAAGAAGGGGAAGAAGGGAATAAGGAGTGTGTGTGTGTGTGTGTGTGTGTGTGTGTGTGTGTGTGTGTGTGTGGGCCTTCATTTTTAGATGCTAACCTACTCCCCAAAGTCCTGACAGCTGACAGCACACTGAAGGTTTGTATTTTCTGTCTGGCAAATTCTGTACTAGACACCTTCACTAACACCTGGTGAAAATGAAGCCTCCGTTGCCCGTAGCGATCATACTTTTCTAGCTGTTTAAAAGAAATATTGAAACAGCAGGTGAACCCCCACGCTTGATGAAGACACTACCTTGGCCTTCACGCTGAGGAAAACATGTTGCTCATTTTGGCAAAAGGGGAATCGCAGTACAAAACATCTGTCCATTCTGGTGCCTGACTCACAGTAACAAAACATACAGACATTAATATTGAAATTTGAAGAGCACTGTAGAAATTCTTTCTTTAAGTCCGCTTTGATGTCAACATCTTCAGCTAACATTGCTATATTTGATAGTTTTAAAGCTAGAAGATACTGTTATAAAGTAGATGACCTAAGGCATCTATTGGTACCAGCCATGTCATGCTAGCTTCACCACGCAGTTTTCTTTGCATGCAGTATAAATGTGTTATTTTAAAAATACTAGGTTTAATTAAACAGTTAGAATTTCATTGTAGTGACACAATTTTTGGAAACTTGAGCTCAGAATATAAAAAAAGCTATTGTGACCTCTAGGATAACCCCACCCTTATGAAACTGTACAGTAAGCATCTTACTGAGCAGCAAGAAATGATCGTCAGTGTAACACAACATTTGGTGTTGATTCATGTAAAATAATGTGGACAGAGGGAGGATGCACCATGACACACTGCCAGCTTTTGGTGAGATATACATATATATATATATATATATATACATATAAATAAATGAATGGGACCAGCAAAAAGGTCTGAACAAACATAAGCAAACTGTCCACATCCTGGTCATGACCAAATTCCACTCGCAGTTCAGTGCTCGTGCTCCGAGATGATCAAGATTAAGTCACGGTCCACATCAGCCTCACGCGGTTCTATTACACATCATCAGTTTACAACTAAATCAAACACTGAGTGAAAAGCAATAAAGTCTAACCTGCATTCCCCGTGGCTCTGACTGATAAAGCAGGAATGTATATTATCACAGAGACAGCACAGCACTGATAGTAATTATTGCCGTCAATATGCACCTTATTACATGTAGAGCAGCGCTGAGCGGATACAGCTTGATCAATGAATGTCTTTTCATCATGATAGGCTGTCTGACTGGACTGAACTCCAAACAGACTGAGACAAGTCAATGATTAACTGACACCTTTTAAGTGACTCTTGTCTAGTCACTTTGTCTGATAAACAAACAGCACACACACACACACACACACGTGTGTGCACAACAGTCTTGCACCAGGTATTTAAAGATAATAGACACATGGTTTTAATTTAGTTGTGTAAGTGTTTTACTGTGTTCACTGTATTTTTAAAGGGGGACAAACACGGGAGAGAGAAATCCAAGTAATCTAAATAACTTTGTTTCCCACACACGGCTCTAACAAAAGAAAGCTCTTTCAGATGGATTACCAGGCTTACACTGGGATCAGTTTTGTCCAGCGCCATGTAAACTAAGTGAAAAGAGGTCAGAGGTCAGAATACTCATGTGATGCCAGTGTGACAGTGCTGCATAAAATCACACGAACAAAAGACTGACACCAGACACATTTTAATAGTTTATTAGTCTCATTCTCTTTGGTATCAGGAGTGCTCACTGTGTATTATTATCTATATATTTCAGTACTCTTCCCAGTTTAGGAGGTGCAGGTATAAGTTTAGAAAGGCATCAGTTTTATAACAGATCAGTTTATAGTTAGAACCTTTTGGCAAAGATTTCTCTTGGTCCTTTTAAAAAGGTCCCTAGGTGTGGCTCAGGAATGTGACCTTTGCCTTTAACTAAAACTAACAAATGGGATAGCAGGCGGGTCTTCTTGTTTTAGATATGAACAATCCATCCCACTTCAAACCAGCTCATCCAATCAGTCAGTAACTTCAGTGTCATATGGTGCCACGAGATACTAAAATGTTGAATTGTTTATATAAAATATATAAAATGTTGGATGTAACCACTGGTAACCCTTTTCCACCAACATGGAACAGGTTACGTTCTGGTTTGTGCACCTAATTTTAAGCTGGAAACAAAAAACAGCATGTTTTGTTTGACCTGAACTGCAAACCGTGAGGACATCAGTGGGCGTCATATTCTACATTGTGGAAAGAGGATGGAGAAGCCAACAATAGTCTATGGTCTACTGTGATAATAGTCTTCTACATCTTCTTATCATTACTATTTGGTCCATGCTTGTTTTTTGGATAACAACAAATGTCTGCAATAACAGAAGAAAAGCTTGCAGGTAATCAATGTGATCTACTGTTGACTTTTGTTGTGAATTATGCAACATCCTCCTTTGGTGACGAATCCTTGATTACAACGATTCTGTACAAAACTGGCGAAGCTCGTTTAAGAACCAGAGCTAACTTGGTAGAATGGGTCATGGCAGCGCCACAGCTCCCTTTGCTTCCAGGAAACCAATACAGTTCAAACTGCAGGAGGCAGAAATCTGTCTGGAGTTAATTAGCAACAACATTTTAGTTCCACAAGATTCAATCTGGAGGCTCTAAACCAGTTGCAGACCACTCACTGTTGCAAACTCTTCGGTATGAACCTTTGTTTACTCTGTAAAGCAGAGAACACAGTTCAGTGGAGGAGTGAAGCAGTGAGAACGTGGCTAAAGAGCTGTAGTTTCAACTCAGGATAAAAACCACCATAAGACACTATACTGAGATAGTTTAGGGACATGTAACGGCACCAGGTTTCTGTTGACACTAACTGTAAATGCCTTCTGTCTGTCCAGGGCCTGGTTGTTCCTCAACAATTTGATATTTGAGTCATCAGTGACCCTCCTCATTATAGGCAGAGCACTGTTAAACAGCAATGCTGCCAACATCAGCTTCAAATCTCTCTCTCAAAACGAGCACTGACTTATATTATAGCTGGAAAGCCAATATGGAATGTAGACGTTTAAAGCCAAACGTACTCCACGTACTCCATGACCCTTTCTCTCTGTGTGTGTGTGTTAAAAGAACACAGAGGCCTCTTAGAGATCAAAGTTCTGTTCTGTTTTGACACACACGAGCTGTGATATTGTGACACACAAACACACATAACTAGCCTTAACTTTGCCCCAATTGGCTGATCACAGTGCATGCGGGCTATCTGCCAGCATTTGTGGAATAACAGAGAATCTAACTTTTCATTCTTGACAGCAGACGTCTAATCACCCGGAGTTCTCCAACCAGGGAAAAGCAATGACTCCACCTTGAAAGAGGTGACACGATCTTTCACTATCGACACTATCGAGTATTAGTTTCTTGTTTGGTGACCTTAAAGTGTGTTATGGGCACAGCACACACTTCTGTTTATATTTTAATATTTTTCATTTTAGATTTGATTTATGTTACTTATATTATATTCCTGGCAGGAGTTCATCATTAAAACTATTAGGCGTGGGAGAGAAAACGTATCTTGATAAACAAAAATTGCTTTTAATGCCAGACACCCATTAAAAGCAAGAAAAAAAATGTTCTTTTTTATTTCTAATATTTTGTACACATTTTGTACTTTCTGGAACCGTGGATCTGAAATGTAATTTGTTCATTATATTCCATGTGTTTTAACAATGTTTTGCCGCACAAGGTAGGTGTCTGCAATATGAGTCCACTGGTGGGTCGCACAGGGTGAAGAGAATGAGGTGAATCCAGTAAAAGTCTCCACTTACAGATAAATGTAAATTCACCAGCCACTCAATATTAAATCATTATTTTGTGTCTGATATCTACCAGCCAATGTCTAATTTCCATCCCTGATGTGTGGGGAGAGTGAACAACAAAGAATGGAAAATGGGTGTGCATTCATCCACACTCCCTCCCTCCCGCCTCTTCTGTCCTACCTGCCCATGGCCTGAGAGGTAGAATGGATGATGTGTGTGTGTGTGTGTGTGTTTATTTAAACTCAGACAAAATAGATCAGTGCATAATACAAATGTGTAATGTTTCCAATAAAGGTTTGCACAGCAATCAGAATGTAAACAAACCAAACCGGAAGCTAGACTGGTTCCAAACTTTAGTCAAAGCATCTTCACACACTGAGACAAATAGTATCAGAAAACACTCGTCCTTGCTCAAAAGCATGCAGGCATAAGATGGAATTCACAAACAGTCTGGGAAACTCTCTATTTAACATGACCTGGAAAAAAGACATTCATACTGTAAAAAGTTCCTAAACTATATTAGTATATAACAAAGTACAGTAAGTGGTATAGTGACGGGATTGTTAGAGCCAAATGAGTCAACAAGATGCTCCAGCCTCCTGCTGCTAACACGCTGCCCCCTTAGCAAGTAAAAGATTGGCAAAACACCAGATTTCTTACATCATTTTAAGAAAGTCCTAGACTTCTTTTTCCACTTTTTGTTACTGGGATGTTTAGATTAATAGACACCAGAAAATGATGTAAGCTGTTATCTTTTTAAAAGTCTACCACAGGACCAGGTCATCTTTTCTGACTTATATACAGTGCAGAGTCACTTCTCAAGAAATGTCTTTGCTTGTGACAGGAGCAGCAATAAAGGCATGAAATCACAAAGGACAACGCTCTTGACCAGAGGAGACTGCAGAGGAGAGGGGCGAGAGAGGAATGTCCACCAAAACCCTGAAATTGGCATAGAATCAAAATTCTGCCATACCTTACTATCTCTGTAAAAAGAAAAGGCTTAAGTCCTTTTTCCCATAAAATACCTGCTTTGGATTCATCCACCTGCATGAGACATTGCTTGTAAAAAAGTTTACCGAGGGGGATCTTGTGCAGTTTGCTGGCTATCAAACACTCGAACATTCTTGTGTGCTAATGTGGGTCACGGGCTGCTAAAAGCACAAAAGCTTCAAGTGACATATTGTCCTTTACTAGACCCCCCTTGACCTTGTGAGGGAAGCAGCTTCCAGACTCTGCTGATGCAAAATATTAATGCAGGGTTTCATGATTCTGCTGCACACCTGTCAATGAACCATAACTTCCATAATGGCACTCGGTGCTTTGAGGTCTAATGAAAATGTTTCCTTTTAAAATGGGACATCAGTGTGGCCCATAAAACAGAGAGGGTCAAGTGTAAACCAATGGAATATCAGTTAAAGGCCACAATTAGACAACAGCAATTTTCAGATTTTCAAAACATCTATTGTCCAAGTTTGGGGCTTGGTATGTTATCATTAGCATGAGTTGTTAGAAAACACTGAAACACCATGTAATGAAAAATGTTTTCATGAACTGATAAAAAGATGTATTTTCTTTAAAAAGCGATGCAAATGTGCAAAATCCCAAAGTAGAAACACAGATGCAGAAAGATGGACGCATGTGCAGACACAAGAGACTGTTCAGAGACATGTGTGGTACCACTTTTGATGCAAAACACTTGAGTTGTTCTCTCTGCACTCTTCCCCGACAGCCGGGACTCTTAATTCAATTTAGGCTAAAAAGCATGCAGACGGGGTTTTGAAACTTACAGGAAATAAGATTTAGAAGGCTTGCGTATATAACAAGACATTACAAAAATATCAGAAAATATAAGCCATGCTTGTGGAAATACAATACCCTCTGACCATCACATGGCTCCCTTCATCCTGCCAAATATAGGCTAGACTTCAGTGTCAGCACAGCACAGTTATAAACTACTGATGGTAGTTAGGAAGTACTGCCAACTGATAAGGTACCATGTCTAAATGTCAGCATGCTTACTTTTTATCTTATTGCTTTCTTGCAATCACAACAGCTTAGCAACTCTGGCCTTCAATTGTTTTGTTTTGAATATCCAAGTAAGATATTTTGGAGATTTACATGGTGGAGTGTTATGTTCATGAAAAAAACGAGCACTGGAACCTCTGCATCACTGTCACGAAACTATAATGGATGTGTCCCAGTTGCCTCGGACATTTTCAATCTATTGCATCAAGGTGAATGAGTGAATGGCACATGTCCATCACACACACACACACACACACACACACACACACACAAGGCCACTACAGTCACTTTTCTGATCCTGTCCCTGCTACGCTATGGGATTTACTGATTATACGTTCTGCTTATGACCTTAAAAAAAAGAGCCATCCTTTGCTTGATCACTGCACAGCTCCCACTGGGCCTCCCTGGGCTCTGGGATGAGACAGCTGTCCGGCATGCACCACTGTTTGAGTCAGAGTAAAGGTCACACTGAGGATGAACAAACAGTACAGTCAAATGATTTTGACACAACAGGTGCACATGCACGGGTTCGAAGGTGAAAACGCAGAGACCAAATTTCTGCAACTCAGAGAATCAGTGAGAAAAATCAGCACGCACACACACAAACAAGCAGTTACAAGCTCCTTTTATGTTCCCTTTAACTAGCAAGTTATGCAATCTACAAGTTTTAACATGTAAACAGCTCAACATTTACTCCCTTTGAAACATAGTCCCTACTGCAGTGCTTCCTTCTCTTTTAATTACCAGGACTCTCATATAAATATCTCCATTCGGTAAAGGGGCCCGAGTTAGTATTTTACCTCATCATCCATTCTGTAGGTGTGAAAGTAGTAATAAAAAAACTCTATTGAAGAAGCTCCTAATATTGTGAGGGACCTCTGGCAACAACCTCAGAGCCCCTTGACCCCCCCGTTAACAACTGCAATAAAGAGTTAAAGATTCCGTGTGCACATTTCAGCTAAAAAGAGTCCGAGTTAGCTATGACAGAAACTACTGAGTGTGGCTAGCAAAGTAAATGCAGCGAGTAGGGGTCAGGAAGTCTTACTGTAGCAACTGTGCAGGCTATGACAGTTGGACTCAGTACACTTGCAACATCAGTAACCACGTTGACAGCATGGCACATGCAAGTAATGTTACACATGCATCCATTCAGACACTGGAGACTTGACCACTGGTCAAACGTGGTCAGTTTCCCTCAATGACAGCCACACACACAGGACTCATTCATACTCGTATACACGTTACCCGTGAGTACTCACATGCTGGTGCTGTGTCGGTGTCAGTAAAGGATGTGAATCCGCTGTCAAGTAGCCTAACCGGACACCCGAGTCTAAACAGTCGACTATCAGTGTGTTTGTGTATGCTAACCCCAAATACACACAATCACAGTCACACTGCTTCTCGTGAGAGGAAGAAGGAGATAGGGGAGTTTATATACACACACACTCGTCTCGCGCGCATACACACACACAAGTAGGCTACAAGCGTACACACGGAGTGACTTCGGTATGGCCGAAAGCGTCGACACACACGCACGCACACACGCTCTTGCTCAGTCCCTTATATGAAGTAAATGCGCTAGGACTTTGAAGCTAGTTGCTAACTGTCTACTATAGCTAACTTAGCTAGCAGCTGGCACAGTCTGTCTGGCGGATATAGCAGTCTGCTACTGCGCCTGCCTCTTACTCCCTGTTAATCTCTCTCTCTCTCTCACTCTCTCTCTCTCTCTCTCTCTTTCATCCCTCTAGTTGACATGACGCAATCAGGCACGCCCCCTATGCTCTCAGCCAATCACAGAAGACGGCATGACAGCACGCAGCGAGCGGCACCATTTAAAGAGCGCGAGACCAACGTCACCTCTACATACTGTTGAGTGGTTACGTTGAACAGTCCAACAATAAAGAGTACATATTACATATGTAGTATACGTGACATAACATAAAATATGATGTTATGGAGGATAATGTCTTCAGAATGACAATAACGTGTTGTTTTTCATTATTAACACTTATTACAAAACAGGTCTTTTTCACAGTAGACATCCTGACTTGTCAAGCTAGGAAAAGCCCAGGTGTTAATCATAACATTAACGATGGAGAAGTGTCCCAGTGATGTGTGACAGTGAGCCAGCATGTGCAATACCAGGATGCTGAAACCAAAGCTGCCAAGTGGAATCATACATTTTAATATTTACAGCTGTGCTTTTTCTACTGTGCAATGTCAAGAAGTTTAAAGGAATTTATGCCTACAAGTACAGCAAAATCAACATACACACTTGCCTTCTGGTCTTATAGATTCCACTCTAACTGATGTTCCAAATTTACTGGATGTGTAAATAGGACACTGTTCACAAATAAACTCGCTATTTGTTTGTATTGTGTAAACAGTTTCCACTGTGCCTAAGCCAGAAGTCAGTTATTGTACATTTAATGGAACCGAACCTTAACATTATTGCTTGCACCAGAGATTCTCCTGTTATAACAAGTCAAAATATCTGCTGTAATTTGATACTAATTATAGGAATGTATGTTCATAAAATTTGATTTGTTATTTGTGTTTTAGGAGATAAGTAAACTCCTCATCAAGAAACTTAAAGTGAAAATGCGACGAAAAGAAAAGGAGAAGAAGAGAGGAAAAGTGAGTTCTAGAAGTAAATGTTGAGGTGCACACTATGAAAGAAAGAAAAAAAAACACTGGCACAGGAAACAGCTGAAAAGGATAGGATTTGATTACAGGCTCTTAAAATGGTTCTTTGTAGTCCTGCTTTGTAAAGTGGACAATAGACTACTATGCTTTTATCTCAAGAACCATGTAATACACACAGACAAAACTGGGAGGTATTGCATTAAAGCTGTTCACATTACCTCCTCGTTTTCACTCTGATCTTAACCTGTGAATGCCCAACACTTGATCTTCTTCTCATTTAAAGGGGAAATACACCCTAAAACCTTATTTTTATTGTGATATTTCAATGAAAATCAACTTTAATTGGTTGGATTGTTTTTGCGCTTATTCACATTTACATGTAGTGATGCAAGAACAGAAGTTCAATAACACACACAGACATAATCACGCACAGGGACTCAACTCTTGTTTCTCAACTCTTGTGTGTTCTGTTATCGGTTCCAGATAACACCGTTTGTGTCAAAGGCATTCCTAAGAGGACACATTCAAAATTGACAAGATTGGGGCAAAAATGACAGTGACAATTATTATCAATTATATATTCACAGGAGAGAGTTAGTCAATCACAAATGATATACAGAGCCAGAAAAATTGGGATTCCTCTTTACATTTACCTTTTTTCGGATTACCTTACACTGCATTCTTGCTGAACTTTGATCACACTGCTCTCTGTCCTTCTCTGTTGCTTACACTCGTCCTCTATCGCTTAAGGGTTGAGATTAATGCCATACTCTCACAGTTTCTCACACACCTCCCTTAGAAGCAGAGAGTTCTCTCAGACATACGTGGAGGGCCAACCACAAGCATGCCAAAGTGTTCTGGTGTAGCTAGGCAACATTAGACATGGCTACAAGAATTTTTATGGGGCTTCATCCCTGTATAACAGACACTCGATATTAATTCTGTTGTCGTTTTGTGTGCATAAAAAGGTGAGGAAAAAATGTGTTTGGTGGGGGTCAATAGTTATTATCCAAGTTACCTTTCACTACCGCATAGGCCAGTAGAACATGCACCTATAACATTGATTTCTAGTGTGCTAATTTAGTTGTTAGTTTAGTAGTTTCTGAATAAAAAATACCTTACATGTTTGCTGTGTTTAAGACAAGTCACTATCTTAACACAGTGATGTTAATCAGTGCCTTACCTGGTATGCAAGTAAATCAGTCAGATTTTACCAACCTATGTATGCTTTCATTGAACGCAGCTGCTAATATAAAGTATTAAGCCTCATGCAGCTTTTCACCAACGCACAATAATAAGTGTCAGCAGCAGAGGGATGGTGAATAAAACTTTAAAGTTTCCATTTTTTTCATAATATATATAATGTAATGGCTGTGCAAACTATTACATATTGGAGCCCAACCTCCAACTGTGTCAATGACAGCCTCCCTACAGTATCTCACAAGTGATAAGACTTTAAGATTTAATCCTTTGTTCTCATATACGCTCATTTGTCCAAGAAGGGAAACGCAAATATTCCAAATATAAAACTTTTATTCTACATGAGACGAGGACGAGGATGCAAAACCTTTGTTTTAACTAGTCCTATGAAGTAAAAAGAGTGAATCATTATGTCAGGTGTCACAGTCAGCACAGCAATTCTAGTTTACTGTCCCTAGACGACAGCTCGCTTGCACTTTGAGCAGTCTTTACAAGATATTACATCTCAGTGAGATAAAGACATAACATATATGTGCATTCATGTGCCAAAAGAGGACATTTCTGCTATTGTGCATGTAGTCAGGTATGACTTAAATGTGTGTTTTATGACAGGAGTGAGATAATGTAATGATTAAGAATGTGCAATAGCTGCAGTAAAACCTATCTGCATAAAAGATTGTAGACTTTCCCAACACAGGATCAATATGCCAATTTTCTCTAACAATCTATTGATTATATTATTTGATTTTACTCAATTTATGTTATCACTCTTTAATGTAACTATTTAAATATTTGAAACATGAACCTACATACATACATACATACATACATACATACATACATACATACATACATACATACATACATACATACATACATACATACATACATACATACATACATACATACATACATACATACATACTGCAAACTGCAGCCACTGAGTAGTCCTAAATCATATCAATCCAGTCTGGCTGGTTGTGAATGATTTCAAGCTGCTGGCTGAAAGGCCTTTGAATCCATTGTACAGACCAGACAATTGAGCCGGGCCTCATGTCACCCCGGTATTCACACACTGTACCTCACACAAAGTCCTGTATTAGAACTAGCCACACACACACAGAGAGGGACACATCAGACCATGACCTAGCACTGCATTTTGTCCAAGTCTTTGTGACTGCGGCCTTCAACGTAGTGTGTTCACAATCTAACAATAAATGAAATACCATCCAAGGAAAAATTGTAAAAAGGTGAGTGAAATGGTGGATATATGAGACAAACAGATTTTCACTGACTATGTCCAAACTGTGATTACACTTCAAAAACATCAGTCTGAACAAAGGATTAGTCTGATTCAGCCTTAACGGCTTTTTTAACAAGAAAACCGATCCTGTGGTGTGAGATAATTGAACTTATTTTTAATGAACCTGCCTTTGTTGGGGAATTGTCCTCAAGTATCAGTATAGAGTCAGTAGACAGAACAGAATAAGGCAGACTACTGCACCAATATAAAACTACACATCTGCAGCCTGTTGCACCAGCTATACATAGGTTCCCTCTTTAGTTAGGGTGCAAAGTCCACACTAAATGTTAGTTTGATGCTGAAACTGTGTTAATGTTTGGTTGCACAGTCGAGACGTAAGGCTCATCTTAGCTACCCTGTCGTAGTCCACACTAACCAGAATACTGTTGCAGTAAAGGACGTTTTCACTTCCGGTGGCCAATAACATCATAATTTTGTCTCTTGTGACAGTTGTCTTTGACCACTTTGCTATGCAATAGCGAAGAGGCTAAAGGCTAAAAATAGCTATAATTAATTAGCAAACAACAACAAAAAAGTTAACACAAAGCACTATGGCTAGCTGATAAATACAACCTTAATCAAAATAACAAGTCAAAATAACAGCCTTCACTATAATCCGCTTATTTTCCAAGTTATCCCACCTTTAAAACTGCTATTCTACGGAGGGCTTTACACCTTCGAAGGGCTAGGTGTAAGATTTAAGCTGCAATTTATGCCTACATCGTAACAATTTCAGCTGGTGCAACCCTTAAAATGTTAGTAGCACATAAACTCTGAACTAAGTTAGAAACTATGCTACATTTGAACTAGCTGGTTTAACCCAGTGCTGGTTCTAACAATCTTTAAAGACGTTTATTAGTAGTAGCAACAAGAATAAAACGATCTGCTGTAGGAAAATTACATGTTAGAACTCAAAAATACAAAATGAGTGGTTAAAATTCAAATTCCTGGCATGTGTACTTTTTAGTTCACATATGTAATGTTAAGATTAACTCCAGAAAGGTAAGTTTAGGGTCAAGACTGAGCAACCAAAATCTTTTGATTTGATTTAAGTTGACACACAGCAGCTGCGTCTTGGAATGTTGTGTCGATTGATACGCGTCAGTTGACATACACACATATACACATCATACAGACAGAAGCAGTCAGGGTATTGGAGCCAGGATGTGCCTATCCGTGGAGCGAATGTGACAAATTAGCTGCTGCCTTCTGGGGTGTTGACATGTGTCGACTCTGGGAAATAGGACAGTGGTGCATTCTGACGAGAGGTCGCACGTCACCGCCGTGACACGTGTCAAGATGTTGTGGGCTTACAAAGAAAACTGTAGGTGCTTTATACGCCACCATTGTGAGTTTTGATTATGTTTAAATGTAAGTTATAGGTTTATATACAGGTTTTTGCTGAATATAAAATCTTAACATTTTAGATTGAGTCTGGAAGAAAAACACACGTTGTCAGAGTAAAAGTTGGGAGTATGCACAAAACAAATTACTTCATATGATGTGTCATCTGCCCATAGAGACCAAAGTGGCCTCGCAACACTTGAAGGTAGGATGAAAAGCCTGCTGTCATAGAAAGGGACAAGACACGGTAAATGTTCAAATAGAGACGGAACAGCACTCTTTCAGACAGTCTTTCCTAGAAGGCATTAATAGCGTTGGACTCATTTGTACCCACGAAAAGTGGCAGAAGTATGTTGTTTTAAGAATGAAAAAAAGAGGACTTTAGAGAAAGGTTTAAGTTACACCTGGCCAATAACTACATGACATGGGCATTCATGCTGCTCTTTTCTTTTTTTCTTTTTTTTATTCTGTATTGTTGTTTTTGTAGCGTTACAGAAATTGTTGGATAGAGCTCCCCCTAATTCCGAGGTTGGAAAGGCAGCACTTCCAGTAAGCACTTCGGTTGGAGCAATCTGATACATTAAGTTTGTGGTATTCGGCATGCCAACCTCCCTATCTTTTATTTCTAATGTCAATCTGTAACGCTACAAAAACAACAATACAGAATAAAAAAAAGAAAAAAAGAAAAGAGGCAGGTGTCTTCTGAGAAATGAAATCTGAATTTTCAGAACCCTTGTTCACTTGTGGCCCGGTTCCACTCTGACCACTAATCTTGCACTCTACTGTTCCTTGTAATTGTTGTGATATGTGTAATTGAAGCTTCTGTTACATTCATTATACGTCGCAGATATTAACATTGGCCAAATGCAAAAATGTTCACATTTTCAAAATGTTATGATACATTCATTGCTGGAACCGTGATCAACTATAGAAACACACAGAAGTGATTCCCTGAGGTTTGTATTTGAGCTGCTGTCAGAATCAAACAAAAACATAATGACAGAAAGCGCCTGCAGGGAATGATTTGTAAAAGGAGATAGAGGAGATGAGAAAAAGAGCTGAATAATGCAGGATCACTGGTGGAGGATATTATATACTGTGTACGTGTGAGGGTGTGTGTGTGTGTGGGGGGGCTTATTGTCTGTTGCAGCGTATTGGCCTGGACTGGGCATACCTGATTGCTGCTGTCACCATGGCAGCAGCTGCTCATGTAATGAGAGAGAGAGTGAGATAGACAGAGAGAGAGAGAGAGAGAGAGAGAGTGTGGTAGAGAGAGCAGACCTTGTCAAAGTACAATTCAAGGAGAGCCACTGCAGCACCAAGGGTACACACTGAGACAGACAGACATAAGTCCAGGACATGGCCACACAGAGGCAGTTAGTGAGAGCCCGATCAGATGATTTCACAAAGCAAGGTTGTATCGCTGTAAGGAAGCAGACGGTTCCTCAATCTTGTAAAGCCGAGCATAACAGAATCACGACAGAGTAGAACTGCAATCTGGACCTGCCGTCATTCAGTTACATCTGCACGTGTTTTTAACTAGTAAGATCATCATCAGAGCGATTGCACTAGATGTTATATTAATCTTAAACAACCATATGAGTGTGTTTGCACGCTTTAGTTGTATAATCCATCACAGGGAAGAATATATATTGTAACCAATGTAGAACAAATGCCCCGATCAAGTTGATTTGTCCCTTATCTTTATCAAAGTCCTTTAATGGCGGGTATCTGCAAGTACCAAGTCTGATCAGAAATGTACATTTATTTTACCTAAGTTTTGATTAAATATGCATCTGACACAATTAAATAAAAGGTGGATCCTACTAAACATTTTTACAAGCTATTTCCTTTAAAATACTGAAGGTCCTGGTTCAAAAATATTAAATTGATCAACTGAAATTATCATAATATGCATGAAAGCTTAACTGAGAGAATGTGACGTGATCAGCTATTGAGAAGACGTATCACTCTGTTGGAGTTGTTGCAACTACAAAAACACAGTCCACTCATAACTGTTCAGTGTTGTGGAGCTTCCTTCCCTCATAGGTGGTCTTTGGTCAAGTACAGGCACACAAACCCAACCACAGCCAAGTTGTGAGGTTGATTTGGTGTGAACTCAGCCTAATCAATGTATTTTGCAAACCTCTTCACATTGTGTCCAATTAATATTTCACATTCACGCACTGTAGTTTAGCATATGTAGCAAAATGCTCTAACTGTAGATTCTGACTGTGGTAAAGGAGATTAGCAACTCTGACAGGCTAAGATAGACAACACACAGTAGAGTAAAGCATAGTAGTATCTCCAGTTGTTCAGCTATTTTTAGCCCATAATTTCGAATAAAATATGGCCAGATGGGCCCTGATACAGATCCATAGGATTGGCTGGGGAGAACTCTACAATGTAGACTTGATAACACATTGTTCTCTGTTATATCCTGTTGCTAGTGATCAAAGGTTTTGAACCCCAGTGTGGCAGTTCTTTACATGGTGATAATGTTGCATTGTTTGGGAACAGCATCCTGCCCTTTCCTCTTTTAACTTCTTGATTTTATCACTCTCTTCCTCATTGGAAACTGTCTGCCATTCCTACTGTCTGAAGGCAAAACTCTCTCACCTATTGATTACAACTGCATTACATACAGTGTGATCACTAGCTCATGGCCCACAGTATAAATGTGCTACCCTGCCATTGTTGGGGGTATAGTTCACTCACTCAGACCCACAATCTGTCTGTGCGCTAACCGTTAGTGTACTATTAAACAAACCACTCCAGCAAACATCTACAAAGGATTTTGAGATTGATTTCTTCAACGACATCAAGTCTATGCTAATGTTTGTCAGATTCACATTATCATTACACTTATCACAGATGACAAGAGCATGCTAATACATTTTCATGTTGAACAGAAATTAAACCAATGGTTTAGAGCTACGACGATGGGACAATGAATCAATTAGTTGATCAACAATAATAATCAGTCATTTTTTTTACAAAAAATGCCAAACATTTCCTGGTGTGAGGCTTTTCTTTGATATACATGCTAGTATACTAAATATCTTAAAATTTTGGACTGTTAATCGAACAAAACAATTCATCTGAAGATGTCACCTTGGGCTGTGGGAATTATGCGCATTTCTCACTATTTTCTGACATTTTATAGACAAAACCAATAATGGATTAATCAAGAAATTAATTGTTAGTTTCAACCCTACAATGGTTACCTGGAATGGTAGGAAAATGGAAAGTGAAGGCAGGTCAGATAGTTAGGGAGCTAAAACGTGCAAACCCACTGTTGTAGTAGAGAGAGAGATATTAGAGATGTAGTAGATATAGAGATATAGATATATTAGAGAGATAGTAGAGATATTTAGTGGTTGCAAGCTCAGATTTTGAGGAATGTAACGCTTTGCGTGTGTATGTATGTAAGATTTTCTGCTGCCCCCTATCGATCCCGCATCATATGCTTCTATTTGGGCAGTGCCACCAAGATAAGGAATTGCTACAAATATACTTAACCAGTGTACTTAAGCTAAATGAAAACCACAGTAGATGTGATCACATCTCCGGGAGCTTCATGGCATGGGTTTCCATGGCCGAGCAGCTGCATGCAAGCCTTACATCACCAAGCACAATGCCAAGAGTCGGATGGAGCGGTGTAAAGCACAACGCCACTGCACTCTGGAGCAGTGGAACCGTGTTCTGTGGATTGATGAATCATGCTTCTCTATCTGGCAGTCTGATGGACGAGTCTGGGTTTGGCAAATGCCAGGAGAACGTTACCTGCCTGGCTGCATTATGATAACTGTAAAGTTCAGTAGAGGAGGGATAATGCTATGGGGTTGTTTTTCTGGGGTTTGCCCCTTGGTTCCAGTGAAGGGACATCTTAAAGCTTCATCTTACCAAGTCATTTTGGATTTGAAATTGTATGCTTCCAACTTTGTGCAAACAGTTTGGGGAAGGCCCTTTTCTGTTCCAGCATGACTGTGCCCCAGTGCTCAAAGCAAGGTACATAAGGCATAGCTGGATGAGTTTGGTGTGGAAGAACTTGACTGGCCCGCACAGAGCCCTGACCTCA